>VDFB02047230.1:372638783-372681844 GCA_007258455.2 Sequoia sempervirens | reverse complement strand
GGCATTGGGAGTTGGATTCCAAGGAATAGAAATGTACTTAAGGCCTTCAAGGGCTTGAGATAGGTTTGGTTGAAGGAGTTTTTTTTTCTTTGAATCAATAAAGTTTCAATTGCTTAGTTCATATTTTACTATTTTTCTTGTGTTTTCTGCATGTGCACAAACCATTCAAGCATTTTTGTATAAAAAATTTATGTAGAAATGTTGTTACATGTCTTGACATTATTTCAAGAGTGGAAGGTGTGGAGAGAACTAGGGTTTTGAAATAAAATGAAGAGTTAGCTATTCAAAAATGGTGGTTTTTTCACTCTGAAAATAGAGTTTTAAATTCTAGGGTTTGCAAAAATCTTTGAGATACCAAAAGTTTCTTTGTTTTCTAAGCATATTGGGGCCTAAATAAAGGTTTCTAAGGTGGTGGCAGAGTCTGAAAGGTTGTGGAAGTGCTACATCCAATAAACCCTCAAGAATTACACTAAAAACAAGGGTTTTTTGATTTGACGGTTACAGGTCCGTACAAATGGAATCCAATTACAAAATCTTTGTTTTCTTGGTAATTTATTTGCTACCCCAAGGTTTTAGGGGTCTGTGTGGTGTTTGAAGGTATGTTGCTTTGCATTTTTGGGTTAATTGAGTAGCCTGTTCAAGGGTGAATGTATAGGAAGTCAACGCTGGTCCAAAGGAGTCTATGTTGTTTCTCATATATGTTGTGTAACTTGGATATGGGTGTTTGAATCAGTCATGTGTTCGTCTGGTGTTTTGGAAAATTGTGGAGTAATTGGACAAAAACTAGTTTCTCACTATTACAAGGGTTTAAGGGGGTGAAAGAGGGAAATGTATATTTAGTTGCTTGTCAAGCTTTAAGGGAGTTTTGGACTATCCAAAGAGGTCAAAATAATCTTGTTAGATGCCTCAAATAGGCAGGTTGCAAAGAGTTTGTGATTGTGCCTTTGTGTCTACATCAAATTTTCACCTAATTTCACTTGGTCCAATGTAGCTCAGAGTGATTCGGCGTATTTGGGTGCAAGAAAGGACCATCCCTAGCGTAAACGTACCCATCCGGATGTGTTGGAATAGTCTGTTTGGTCGTACAAGTTGCGGAATGAAAGTTGCACCACTTTGCAACTTTACACTGCTTGCATCTGGCAACTTTTCCCTCAACTAAAAATTCATCACCACAGGAAAACGCCTTCGAGATAGCAAAAAATGAGAGAGGTTTTTGTAGAAGGTCCCAACCCGATCCCATAGCCTCAGATGGAGAGTCTGTAAGTGTAATCAATGGAAAATCTCAGATTTGTTAAAGGGGTTTGCACAATAACAATAAAATTCCAATGAAATAACAAAGTACAAAGGAAATAATATGAAAACAAAAGGAACAATGTTACCCTAGTCTTCATCTTCCATGCTTCACCTTTGTTACACCTCCTAGCTTGCTGTAAATAGAGATGCCCTCAGATTTCAAATGAGCAACTATGACTAATGACAAGACAAAAGCAAGTTTTGAAGGATTTATTGAAAGAAATGACTTGACAATAGACTAAAATGACAATGACTGCAAATGACAATGATCATAACCTAAATTGACAGAATGAGCATGAGATGGAGAGAGAGAGAGAGAGAGAGAGAGAGAGAGAGAGAGAGAGAGAGAGAGACCAAGAGGGGAACTTCATTGAGAAACAAATTGCCATTTTATAAAAACCGCAATTTTGAATGTGGCCAGATGAGAAGCATTTATCAAACCCTAGAATCAATGGTCAAGATTGAATGTTGTAGTATGGAATAGGTTAGGTCAAAATTAGGGCAATGACAAGAAATGAATGGCTAAGATTGAATTATAAAATAATTCAGTCAAGGGCTGAAATTAAATGAGATGTCAAAGATAAGAATTAATTTGGAAGATAAGATTGGCACGGACAAAGAGGTTGCTGGAGAAATTAAATAATAAAAATTATTTAATTTAGGTGACCACTGAATAATTAAATAAAAAAGATATTATTAAATTATAGAAGAATGTGACAAAGGAATCATTTCGAATTAAATAATAATTTAATTCAAAATTCAAGAGAGTGGACCAAATTAAATAAATTAACTTTATTTAATTTAATGAGAGAAGAGGGTAATGAATAATTAAATAATTAAAATAATTATTTAATTATAGTAGAAAATGGACAAAAATCAAATAAATTAGAATCTATTTAATTTTTAAAAGAAGGGGACTTGCTTAGTGACGTAATTAAATAAATAAAATGTATTTATTTAATAATCAAGAGGAATAAATGACAAAAGGGGAATTAAATAAATTAAGAAATTTATTTAATTAAAGGAAGACCTTAGGTAATTAATGACGTATTAGATAAATAAATAAAATTTATTTATTTAATAATCAAGGAGAAATAAATGACAAAAATGAATTAATTAAATAATTAAATTTATTTAATTAATAGAAGAATTATGACTTTAGAAAATAATTAAATAATTAAAAATTATTTAATTATTAAGAATGAAAAGGGCAATGTTGAATAATCTAAGAGTTGCAAGCCTAGGAATAATTTTATGTGTCTACATTTTGCCCCTCTTTGTCATAATGTAGCATGTCGCATTGTGACAAAGAAAAGAAGTCAAAAATATGCCCCAGTGCAAAATAAGATGAGGAAGAATGACGAGGAGGGTTGTGGTATGCCCCCTCGAGAGGACAGATAGGTTCCAAGAACATGGGTGTGCTCTCGAAATGGATGAGAAGACTAGAATATGAAGAGACAAAGAAATGTTAATGAAAATGATATGGATGATGAGATGGATGCAATGCCTACATGAGACGAGTGAGAGAAGATGACAAGACTAAAGAAGATGCATGTTAGTTCCTAGACCAAATCCTTCAAAACATTGCCATAGGACTAATATTTATTGCTCTTAATCATCATTGGGTGGTAAAAATGACAATAAAATGCACAACAAACACCATGATAAGGACATAGACCAAGGTGCAAGGTCATCCACCTCCTTGAAAAACAGACAAAGACAAGGGAATGTCCTTAACTCACTATAATTAAGTTGTCTCCAAATTTTGTTAGTCAAGAAAACCCACAGACAACAGTCAGAGAAAACAAAATAGGCCAAGAGACATCATCGCACCTCTAAATCCTTCATGGGACATCCTCGAGGTAGCTAGTAACATGACCAAAAAGATAGTAAAAAAATAAGACAAAATAGCCAAGATAGCCAAAAGATAAGAAAGATTAACAGCCATGTAATTTTGTTTGCCAATGTTTGTTTGCCAAAGATTGAATTCTTGTTTGATTTGACAGTTTTGACAGTTTAAGAGTTTTGCCAATTTGACGGTGTTGACAATTTGACGGGGCCTATTGTCAGGAAGGACACATCCTGAAAAAGGAAAAGGACATTTTGACAAGGTCTAACTCCAAGAAGGACACATCTTGAAGAGGACCAAAGAGTGACGAGATTGACATTGTTTTGACTAATGTGTTTTGGCAAGTTGACTGATGTTGACCGTATGATTGATTGGACTGTGTTGTCTAATTTTGACCAATTTTGACATTGACGTTTCAAATGACTGTCTTGTGTTTGATTTTGACTGTCTAACTTATTTGACTGATGTGATGATTATGACAAATGCCATGATTTTATTTGGACCAACCTAAAAGGACTGACCTAATGTCTCGGGGACTCATCGACTAATGGCCTTGCCTACGTAGCAAATGCGCAGAGACAACGTAGTTCGACAATGACATGGACTGACTGACATGACTGACTTTGACTCCATTTTTAGGATTTTGACATTGATTTGAATGTTTTTGTGTTTTTCTCTGGACCTTTTATGATTTTTAGGTCTTTTTTCAGGACATTTTATGATGTTTTTGTCTTTTTTCAGGACATTTTATGATGTTTTTTGTCTTTTTGTCATTTTATGATTTTTTTTTTTTTTTTACATTTTTGAGGTGTCAATGGATGAAAATTTGGGTAGCCTTTGTGCTAGATACCAATGACAAGGGGAAAACCAAGTCTAGGTGCAAGGAGATAAATGGGATTAATGGATGAAATGGATGTATGCATAAGAGAGCAAGGATGTGATCTCCAAAGACTATGTCGCATAGGAATGACATGCCCCATTCTAGGTACAAGACTTAGGATTTTTCGTGACAAAGTTGATGACAATAGGATAATGATATGATTGGTTTAGATAGGATGAAGTATGTCAAGAGATACCCAAAAAACATGTTTCAACATTTTTCCCCTATATCTTCATCAAGATCAAAAGGAGAAGAGTGGATAAGTGGACCCAATATGATATGTAGGTATGATGGCTAAAGATGGTAGGTAGGATGGAAATGATATGACATAAAAATGATAGGTTGGATAGATAAGACATTGTGCCCCCAAGTGTAAGTGGCATAGAAGATCAAACTACACATGATGCCTATTTGCCAGGTTTTCATCATGGTACTTATCCAAGGCGCCTGTTTACCAGGTTTTCACCATTGGACAAAGGGATTTCTCTTTACTTTTTGTTTTTTTTTTGACTTTTTGACTTTTTGACTTTTGGATAGGAGGGACTCAAGTGTCTAGTTGCATGAAAGGTGATAGTCCCACTAGAAATGGATATCATTGCATGGACCATGTCAAATGTCATTATGCTCATAGATGTTGGTAAGGGATGACATGAAATGGAGATAGAGTAGGTAGATGATGGATTATGATGTGTATTATGGAGGATTATGGAGGGAAGATATAGGACTTATATGGGAATTATGCAAAATATGAATGGGGAGGCTTAGCCAAAAGCATGGACCATAGGAAGGTGGTGGGGAAGATATGTAGGATAGTGGATGGGGGGTGACAAGATGGAGGTATAAGGGCTTGTTGTGAAATGGAAGGGAACCATGACCAATGGTTGCACACATTGTGATAAACGTTGAAGCTTTTGATGTGGACGAGGTGTAGAAAGCAATGGAGATGTTTTCTTAGGAGATGGGTGATGAAGTGCTTTAGGTACCCACATAGACTTAGTATTTTTATGACTTTTATTTGGCTTGTGGGTTTTAGGACTTTGATATTTTTGAATGGAATGTACATTTTGGATGGAAGTGGATGGTTGGGATTTTTGTGACGTAGATGCCTCATTTGACTTGATTTCTTTTTGCTTAGGTACCCAAACCATTTTTTTTTTAGACTTTTCTTTTGGAGGCATGGGCTTATATAACTTTTTGGATGCACTTGGCTTTGACTTTTTGCAATTGTAGGCTAAGGCATTAGGACCATTAGAATTTTTGACTTTATGTATAGAGGCATCCAAATTTTTATTTTGGAATCCCTTGGGTTTGGTGGAATGAGTGGAAGCTTTATGTTTACACAATGTGTGCATTTGTTGGTCATGACTAGGATATTTAGGGTATTTATGAATGATTGGAATGTTAGGTGTTGGAAGTAATGGTGGTAAAGCAGATGGAGGGGTATTAGGAGTTGGAAGTAATGGTGGTAAATTGGATGGAGGAAGGTGTATGGTCACATGCTTTTGACACTTGTAGGATGATGGAGAGGGGATGGCCATGTATGCTTTGGGGGTATGATAGGGCTTATGGTGGAAAGTGGACTTAGAATGCATGGAGGAAGTACCAACATCTTGAGATTGGTGTCCTTGGGGTATGCAATGGACAATGGAACTAGGTGTAGGTGGAACACTAGACACGAGTTCCTTATTGGAAAGACCAAGTGGATATGATGGATGACTTGCAATGGGGTCAATAGTGGATGATGGAGGATTTAAAGGATCTTGAATATGTTCATTTAAATCCACATTATTGATTTGATCTTCTATACTAGCTTGGTAGGCACTTGTGTCATCAAGGGAAGTGGATGTTGATGGATCATGGATAGTGCTAGGTGGAGGTGAATTTGGAATATCTTGGTCATGGATAGGCTCTTCATCATTATGGATATCATCTTGATCATAAAAGAGATAAAGATTATGGACAGGTTGGATGACAATGATTTCATCTTGATTAGGACTAGGGCTTGATGTTTCCACATGCTTAGGATTAGGCTCTTGACATACATCTTGGGTTGCTTGAATGGAAGTAGAAGGGGATGACTCTTGGAGAGACTTGACATGTTCAAGATGGTCAACAACATAGGAGCATGATGGAGGTTGACTTGGACTTATGAGGGGAGAATCTTGACTTGGCTCAAGGGGTTGTGTATGACATGGTTGAATTGAAGGACTTGGCATGACATTTGAGGACTCTTTTGTATGTTCAAGTATATGTGTTGAATGACATGGCAACAACGGATTCCTTACTTGTAGCCCTTGGGTCACATCCTTTGTAGGTGGATTGGTGGATTTATGTAATGCCATCAATTTATGTTTTAAATATCTAAATGTAAGGGATTGATTTGATGGAGGATTAGATGATGGTGGGGGTAATGAAGAGTTTGATGGGTGAGAAGGTGGAGAGGCCAATGGATTAGGACTAGGACATGGTGGATTAGGGATAAGCATTTGATTGGATGGTGGTAAGGGTGTATGGACTATATTGGTGTTCCCCTTGTCAAAGGTGGCATTAAGACTTAAAGGCTCTTGATGTTGTTGCCAAGGTGGACTTGGGAAGTTACGTTGTTGTTGTGATATGGGTGGACATGTCGATGTGGCATTGACATGGAAGGTAAATGGGTTTTGTGGGCATGATGATGAAGGTGACACATAGGATTGGGGTTGAATGTCTTGAGGTTGGAATGGTGTTTGGACTTGTGATATGATTTGTTGTTGTAATGATGATTGAGGGGTTGAATATGATAATGACTGTTGAAAGGTTGATTGATGTGGATAAGAGTTGAAATTAGAAGAGTTGTGATAGGTTGACGAAGGGGAAACTTGATATGTGGATGGATGAGGTTGATATGATGATATAGGTGACACATTAGGTTGATGTGAAATGTGTTGATGTGGTGATTGGACTTGATAATGCGCTTGTTGAACTTGACAATTGGCCATGAGGTATTGGATTTGTGCTATGAGTTGTTGCATTTGTGGTGATTGGTTGGTTTGAAGTTTTTGGATAACATAATGGGTGCTTTGAATGATTTGTTGGTCTAAAGGTGTTTGATTTGTTTGAGCTTTATGAAGCATGTGAATAAGCTCTAGTGCTATGTCTTCAAATGTTGTCATGGTGCAAAATGATGTTGAAAGAGATGATGATGTGGAATGACGAGATTGGATGACTTGGATGATGCGAAAATTTTTTATTGAAAGTTTGACTTGGGCAATATCAAACACAAGATTTTACATGTAAATGCATAAACACACACACCAAGCACAATGATAAGTTTTTCTTCCAAGATTAAATGCTATGATTAATCAAGCACTTGAATACACAACAACAAGCCCTATGACTAGTCAAGTGGGGTATGGCCAATTAGGTCTCAAGCTAGATTGCACAAGGCTGACTAAGGAATGATTTGAAAGAAAAATCCTGCCACACAGCCGGGAGAAAGGGGTAACCCACCCTTCACCTTCACTTCCCAAAGGTATAAAGTTCTTTGGGGCTTAGCTAAGAGTGACAAGATTTTAACTTCCAAACAAGCGTGTCTTTCGATTCACACTTCGATTGAGGTCGTCCCTAGGGGTGATGAAATCCCCTAGCAGGCCTCCTATGAAGGGTTTGACAAAAGCAAATCAAGTGAGGTGTTTGTGATCACACACACACTTGATTCACACTCACAATGATTAATTTCCCTTAGAAATGAAATGTTTGTATGCAAACAATAGAAGCACATGTTCTTTTTAACCCCAATTCAAATGTGTAGGAAGACAATGGTTAATTTTAGACCCAATTTTGATATGTGATTGAAGACAAAATTCATTTTTAAGAGCCCAAATCCAAATGTGTTTGCAAACAAGGATTAATTTTATGCCCCAAATTGAAATGTGTGACAAACAAGATTAAGAAATGGAAGATGGGATATGTGCACCTGATTATTCGCTTTCCAATTTGTTGTGTATGAATGATATTTCTGCCACTAAAACTCCTTATGATCACCTACAAAATCAAAAGAAATAATATCATAATGCAGCCATGAAAAAAAAATAAACTCATTAGAAAATTGCAATTTCAGATACATATTGTTCACATAGCCGAATTAGATTCGATTATTTGAAGACATTATTGATCTGAAAAATACAAAATCAAAGAAGAGACTGATATTATTTTTCGGAGAGCTTTCCAGAAATGTAAAGAAGTCAAAAAAATTCCCTATTGTACGCCCAATATTAATTTTCTATTAAAAATCATAAAAAAATTATAATAACTACAAAATAGCTCCAACAATTCTTATTTTTTTACTTTAGCCGTCTGATGTCATCCCAAATCTGCACAAAAAAATTTATGAGTAGATCTGCAACCGTGAGTGAGATATAAGCAAATTTGTTTTAAACCCTAATTTCAAAAAAATATATTTTTTGACTCATAATTGCACATAAAAATTTAAACACTAAAGAGTAGACCCCAATTAAAATTAATAGAGATTTCTAGAAATGTAAACATATCTGAAAAATTCGATTATTTACTCCCGAAATTAATTTTTTATTAAAAACAGAAAAATAATTATAAAAAATGGAAAACAGATCCAAAAAATCTGATTTTTGGAATGAGAGCTCTTGATAGTGTCCTCGATCTACAGAAAAAAAATTGTGAGAAAATACGAAGCCGTGTGAAAGATATGGTCGAATCCTTGGAAACTAGGGTTTTGTCCAAAAATGATGCCAAACCTGCAACAAAAGGCTAACAAAACCTGCAACAAAAAGAAACCCAACTCCAAGATTTCTCAAAATGTGTTAAAATATGTCAGGTTCACCAATGTAATCAAGGGAAAATCTCAGATTTGTTAAAGGGGTTTGCACAATAACAATAAAATTCCAATGAAATAACAAAGTACAAAGGAAATAATATGAAAACAAAAGGAACAATGTTACCCTAGTCTTTATCTTCCATGCTTCACCTTTGTTACACCTCCTAGCTTGCTGTAAATAGAGATGCCCTCAGATTTCAAATGAGCAACTATGACTAATGACAAGACAAAAGCAAGTTTTGAAGGATTTATTGAAAGAAATGACTTGACAATAGACTAAAATGACAATGACTACAAATGACAATGACCATGAGTTGACAGAAAATCAGCATGAGATGGAGAGAAAGATCAAGAGAGAGAGAGAGAGCCAGAGAGAGATGGAGAGAGACCAAGAGGGAACCAAATGAGAACAAAATTGCCATTTTATAAAAACTGCAATTTTGAATGTGTGGCCAGGATGAGAAGATGACAAAAACCCTAGAATCAATGATCAAGATTGAATGTTGCAATAAGAATTAGGGTTAGTCAAAAATTAGGGCAAATGATAAGGATGAAGGGCCAAGATTGAATTATAAGATAATTCAATCAAGGGTTAAATTAAATGAGATAAAAGATAAGAAATTAATTTGGAAGATGAATGGCGGACAAAGAGGTTGCTGGAGAAATTAAATAATAAAATTTATTTACTCCAGGTGACCAGTAAATAATTAATAATAAAGATATTATTAAATTATAGAGGAATGTGACAAAAGGAATCATTTCGAATTAAATAATAATTTAATTCAAAATTCAAGAGACTGGACCAAATTAAATAAATTAACTTTATTTAATTTAATGAGAGAAGAGGTTAATGAATAATTAAATAATTAAAATAATTATTTAATTATAGTAGAAAATGGACAAAAATCAAATAAATTAGAATCTATTTAATTTTTAAAAGAAGGGGACTTGCTTAGTGACGTAATTAAATACATAAAATTTATTTATTTAATAATCAAGAGGAATAAATGACAAAAGGGGAATTAAATAAATTAAGAAATTTATTTAATTAAAGGAAGACTTTAGGTAATTAATGGCGTATTAGATAAATAAATAAAATTTATTTATTTAATAATCAAGGAGAAATAAATGACAAAAATGAATTAATTAAATAATTAAAATTATTTAATTAATAGAAGAATTATGACTTTAGAAAATAATTAAATAATTAAAAATTATTTAATTATTAAGAATGAAAGGGGCAATGTTGAATAATCTAAGAGTTGCAAGCCTAGGACAATTTTATGTGTCTCTGATAGAAAGCATCACATTCTTAGAAATAGCCCTTCAAAGATTCTTTGCTTAGCACTAGCACTTTGGACTCTTAAGGAAATACATGATCAACATAGCTCAGTGATTCAACATATTTGGGTGCAAGAGGACCATCCCTAAGTAAACATACCCATCGGATGTGTTGGAGCAGTCTGTTTGGTCGTACAAGTTGCGGAATGAAAGTTGTACCACTTTACAACTTTACACTGCTTGCATCTGGCAACTTTTCCCTCCACTAAAAATTTATCACCACAGGAAAACACCTCTGAGATAGCAAAAACCGAGAGATGTTTTTGTAGATGGTCTAACCACGATCCATAACCCGGATGGAAGTTTGTAAAGCATCATGGTCTCCAGAAATATCCCTTCAAAAGATTAGCGCCTTTTTAGCACTTTGGACTCTTAAGGGAAATTGCCGGTCCAATGTAGCTCGAAGTGATTCGGCGTATTTGGGTGCAAGAGAGGACCATCCCTAGCGTAAATGTACCCATCCAGATGTGTTGGAACAATCCATTTGGTCGTACGAGTTGCGTAATGAAAGTTGCACCACTTTGCAACTTTACACTGTTTGCATCTATCAACTTTTCCCTCCATTGAAAAGTCATCACCACAGGGAAACCCCTTTGAGATAACAAAAACCGAGAGAGGTTTTTGTAGAAGGTCCTAACATGATCCCATAGCCTTGGAAGGAGAATCTGTAAGCATCACGGTCTCTGAGAAGTAGCCCTTCAAAGATTGCTGCCTTTTAACACTTTGGACTCTTAAGGGAAATCGTCGATCCAACGTAGCTCATAGTGATTCGGCGTATTTGGGTGCAAGAGAGGACCATCCCTAGCATAAACATACCCATTCAAATGTGTTGGAATAGTCCCTTTGGTCATACGAGTTGTGGAATGAAAGTTGCACCACTTTGCAACTTTACACTACTTGCATCTGACAACTTTTCCCTCCACTGAAAAGTCATCACCACAGGAAAACGCCTCCTAAGATAGAAAAAAAAATTGAGAGAGGTTTTAGATAGTCAACATGATCCCATAGCCTTGAATGAAGTCTGTAAGCATCACGGTCTCAGAAATAGACCTTCAAGGTTCTTTGCCTTTAGCACTGGACTCTTAAAGGAAATCAGCCCAGGTCAATGCTTAGCTTCAGTGATTCGGCGTATTTGGGTGCAAGAAGGACCATCCCTAAGCGTAAAAGCATTACCCATATGGATGTGTTGGAACAGTCCATTTGGTGCGTGTGAGTTGTGGAATAAAAAGTTGCACCACTTTGCAACTTTACCTTGCTTGCATCGCCTTTTCCCTCCGACGAAAAGTCATCACCACAAGAAAATGCCTTCAAGATAGCAAAAATCGAGAGAGGTTTTTGTAGATGGTCCCAACACGATCCCATAGCCTCAGATAGAGAGTCTGTAAGCATCATGATCTTCTAGAAATAGACCTTCAAAGATTTCAGTCTTTTAGCACTTTGGACTCTTAAGGGGAAACTGGTAGGCAACATAGTTAACTATTCACAGAGCTTGGTTTGATAATTTCATTCTTTTGTGCATTTAAAAATGGAGTTTTAAGCCTTCCACCCTAAAAGTGACCTCTAAATAACTTCAAACGCATAGCTACCTCATTCTTATTCATTTGTTTGCAAACAAACATTTCATTCCAAAGGCCCGAGCTTTCATTTTGCTTGTTGTTGGGTTGAATCTTGAATAGTGACACAACTTTCTTTTTCAAAATTGTTCAACATCATTTAGACTAAGAATTTATCCTGTCACACTTAAAAGAAACAAAGTACCACAAACTAAAACATTACCGGTTCTCAACGACGTGCACTCTTATTATACATCTTCTCTAAGCAACCTCTAAATCACTTCAAACACCTTAACTACCCTAAAAGTGACCCTAAAAGCGACCTCTAAATCACTTCAAACACCTTAACTACCCCATTCTTATTCATTTGTTTTGCAAACAAGCATTTTCATTCCAAGAGGCTGAGCTTTCATTTTTGCTTTCAAAGAAAAATCTTCCTATGCCACTGTTACATTGCACAGGTAAACCAGGTTTTGTATTGTGGGCCTATATTAAGCTACCACTCTCAAGACCAATGTAACAATGATACAAAATAACTTTTGAGACTGCAAGAAGACATCTGATAACTCTTGAGTGTACTAAAAGAATTCTTATGATTTTTGAAGAACGCTGATAACTCTTCTCAGTTGTCTTATTTTTTCAATATCATACAAATTTAAATCGGATATCAATAGACTTTGTATATCAAGTTACCACAATTCAAGTTTCAACGATGAATATTTATCATGCATGTTTTAAATGACATTCAAGTTTATGGTGTTTTTTTTGTTTATATGATGTTACATATGTGATATTCTAATCGTAATTCATGCTTCTAGGTTGCGGGTGAAGCCACATAAGTGGTTTACACTTTTGAAGAGGAAGGAAATTTCAAAATTTTCCCATTCTTCATATCAAATGGGTTCGGCTGAACCCTATGGTTCGACTGAACCATTTAATTGGTTCGGTCGAACCCTATGGTTCGAATGAACCATTTAATTGGTTCGGCCGAACCAGTCACCGCCCCCATAAAAAAACAATATTTAAGTGGGTTCGGCCGAACCTGGGTTCGACCGAACCCATTGAATATGACTAAAACAAAAAAAACACATTTAATTTCTTTTTTTTTAATTGCATGGATTGGTGGTTCGGCTGAACATGGGTTTGGCCGAACCCATGTTCGACCGAATCTTTCCAAGATGTTCGGCCGAACACTAGTTCAGCCGAACCCCTCTTTTTTCACCCTTACTTCCTAAGGCACTAGAATTGTTGAAAATTTTGCATTTCGAAGCTCGATTTGAGAATGAAAATGGAGAAGATCTCAAAAACCCAACTAGTATCAGGTTCCCCTCAAAACGAGCTATCCAACGAATATAATTTTAGTATGTTTTGATTATATTATCTATCTATTTTTTAAGTTTTATTAAATATAGGTTTTTCACTGAAAACAAAACTCTCTGTACTGCACAAGTGGAAAAATAGAAGATTATCAAAAATTTAAAAATATGAGTGCACCAGATATTGGAGTCCTTGATCCAACAAATTTTTTTTTTCGATACATACGATAAAGTTATCGTTATCTCGGTCGTGTTATGTCACGATTGTAATTGATTTGACTTTAAAACTTGATTAAATAAAAATATTCAATAAAAATATCTAACCAAGTGGAAGCACTAGATATCAGAGTTACAAATCTAAATTTGAAAGAATTGGAATTTTATCTTTCAAGGAAAAAAAAGTTATATACGGTGTGCGTCACTTTTAAAAATGCTATTTTTGAAAAAACCAATTTTCGTGGGAGATGGAAAAAGAAGTGCAATCTGATTCCAAAAAAATTGAAAAAAATATTTTTAGAATCTACAGACAAAATATGACAAGACTTTAGTTTGCATCATCTTCAAATTCTTTACGGTTTAATCGCTATAGGTGCCTGAATGTGGAGATTGTGTTTAAAAAAAAAATATCAGTGTCCAGTTTGGCCAAAAATTGTAAACCACTATTGTGGGATCACCCATGCACATCTATATATATATGTATTATTTTTACATGTTTTCTCCATTGTTCGGCCCCTACACCGCAAGTAAATTGCTGCATAGCATGTGGAATGAGGGGGCAGCAGGCCTGAGATCCCTTTAAAGTTTGTTTGAGTGCATTTAAAATGAACTTTTAAGCCTTGCACCCTAAAAATGACCTCTAAATAACTTGAAACACCTTAACTAACTCATTCTTATTCATTTGTTTTGAAAACAAGAATTTTCATTCCAAGAGGCTAAGATTTCATTTTTGCTTGTTGGATTGAATGCGGACCGTGACACAACTTTCTTTTTTTAAAAATTGTTCAGCATCATTGAACTAAGACCAATGTAACAATGATACAAAATAACGTTTGAGACTGCAAGAAGACGCCAAAATGGCTAGTGTACTAAAATAATTCTTATGATTTTTGAAGAATGCTGATAACTTTACTCAATTGGCTTATTTTTTCAATATCATACAAATTGAAACCTGGCATCAATCGAATCTGTATATCAAGCTACCACAATTCAAGTTTCAACGATGAATATTTATCATGCATGTTTTAAATGACATTCAAGTTTATAGTGTTTTTTTTGTTTATATGATGTTATGTGATATTCTAATCGTAATTCATGCTTCAAAGCTGTATATATATATTATTTTTACACGTTTTCTCCATTGTTTGGCCCCTACATGCAAGTAAATGACTGCATAGTGTGTGGAATGAGGGGGCAACAGGCCTGAGACCCCTTTAAAGTTTGTTTGAGTGCTTTCTTTTCTTTTTTTGTGAGTTTTGTGCCAAGTTTCGTCAAATAAATGTGGTCTCATAGAATTCCATGACAAGCTAATGCAATTGATAGCTGGTCCTAGTTATTAGTTATGTAATGTGAAGTAATTGCATAATTGCTTAGGTTGACTTTGTAAAAACTATATTGTTATTGAAAATTTTTCATCTATCAACATCTAGTTGTTACTTATGCAATGTGAAGTAATGCTTTGAGTTTGAAAGATGTGTAATGCAATGTAATCAGCAATATGAATATAAACTACATAATATTTAACTATTCTTTTTATGCTATTGTACATTGATATTTAACCATTGCTCACTTGATTAAATTTTCAAAGAGTTTAATCATGCACATGAGGGGGAAATTAAATTTCGATTGTCAACTTCTATATAAATCAAATTATCTAATAATCAAGTGTATGTCCATATACAAAAATGGCATCAACGCCAACTCAAACAAAGTTTTACAATATGTGGCATATGCCATCTCGGTATTTATTCAAAATTTACATTCCAAAATGTCTATCTCATTCTAAACTATTGGTGGATCATCAAAATGGAGCCTCTTTGAAGCACTCGTTGGCTCTGAAGGTAGCTGCACAAGAAAAAGTCAAACCATTAGGATTAGTTATACTATATAATTTAAAATCAAATAATTAACATAAAAAAATCAATACATTGAATTATAATTGAACTCTAAAATTGAAATCTTGATTACCTGAAATATACGTCTCTTGAAGGGTTAGGAGTCCTGGTATACCCCTCTCAAAGAACTAACCAAACCAACTTTTGTAATGTCAATCTATATATGTGAACAAAAACATGAAATTGATCCAAGTTAGCATAGAATTGTCAGTAATAAGAACATATTTACCAAGCACAAAATAAAATAAACACATACCTCTTTAGGATGATCTTTTTCTGTATCTCCTTTAGGTGTTTCGACACCTCCTCCTTGAGGTGTTTCAACACCTCCTCCTTCAGGTGTTCAAATACCTACTCCTTCAGGTGTTGTGGCACTTATCAACAATGATGTATAGCTCACAACCTTTGTACATAAAAATGACAAGTACATATGAAACTACAAATCTATGTCAATGTATGCATAATCAATAAAGATCTTATAAATCTTAATTCAATCAAATTTGAGTTCAATTACCTTTCCCTTATCTAACATTGTGCATCCATAGTCTGGAGAGCATCGTACCTCACTCGCACTAGGTGTTTCCTACAAGCAGAGAATAAGATAAACATATAAGTTAATATATAATTTCATTAATGACAATTCAAATGACAAGCAAGTATACAATAAAAAATGTAAATGAGTGAGTGCGAAAATACATACTTAATAGTCTAGGGCAAATGAAATGGCCCTAAGGGTGCTCAGTCACCCAGTGTGAATCCTCCTCGGACATTAAGCTGTTAAATAGACCATGTAAAAAATATTAGTACTTGATACTATCTCTTATTAATATTCATTTAAAAAAAAAATGCAAGTTATGAATTTACACCTTAAATGTTACACATGTAACTACTCAATGTCCACCTCTCTAGTAGGAGAGGACTCTGTAGGTGTGCTCCACTCCCCTGCGTGTGATATGCTATAATCTCCACATCACTGGATGTCATAATCAGAAGTGTCTAATGGATGCTCAGGGGGCTATACAATTGGACCCAAGCATATTTTACAGCGCGTATTTGCAAATATGTGGCACACAAATATGTGGACGAGGAGGATGATGCAGCAACACTGGATCCATCGCCAAATCGCAAACTATGGTGAGCTCTGAAGAAGCATGGGCCAAAGACCACTCAAAGAGTGAATGTCTGCAGATAGTTTGTGTGTTGCATCCTCCATAATATCTGGATGTTGTACTGGAGGTGGTGGAGGAAGGGAGGGAGGGGAACATGTGGGCCTGACTACTCTAGCTGCCCCTAGCCTATCTTGGGGCATAACTCCACCAATGCCCTGGAAGGGTTTAATGTCAAAGTAATTGACATGATGCCCTAACAAAAACTCAACATGTAATTTTTTAATAAAGTAAAAAGGTACATCAAGATTATTGTTGGGTGGTTTATCAAAAACCATACACCAACGATCCCAAAAGTTATCTGCTATGCCCCTATGCGTGCACCATTTTATAGAAATTTTTGGTTTGTTAACATTAATTGGCAAACCAGTGAGCTGGGGTTAATAAATAAAGAGGCTATTTGGGCTTTTGTTATTTGAAGATATTTGACATCATCATAAGACAATCCACATGCATAATATTCCCTCATGGTTTCTTGCCATGAATGAAAGGCATTATGTTGGGTGGAGAGGGTTTCTACATTTGTAATTATTCCTGTTAATGTGGTTGACATACGGGATAATCGAGGGATTTTCTTATAAACATCACAAATGCCCCTCAATTGCTCCAATTTTTCATGAATTAAGTCTTCAATTGATGGCTGCGGAGGTGGTGGAGCATTTGGCATTTCTGCATTTTGATTCTCAGCTGTTGGATTTTCATTCTCAACAGGTGGAATTTGTGTATTCTCATTCTCAGCAGCCATAATGCTTGATTAAAGTTAAAAAATAATTAATCTAATTAAAATTAGACAATATAAATGAAAATATTATAAAAATACCCTAGCTTTTAAAAAAATCCAAAAAAAACCCTACTTTTTAACAAAAATCTATAAAATTCTCTAATTTTTAATACAAATACATAAGAAACACTATTTTTAAATCAAAATCCATAAAAAACATTCATTTTTTTATCAAAATCCATTCTAAACTCAATTGTTTCATAAAAATTCAATCAAAAACCCTATTTTGAAAAAAAATCCACAAAAAACATTCAATTTTTTTATCAAAATCCATTCTAAATTCAATTTTTTCATAAAAATTCAATCAAAACCTATTTGAGAAAAATCCACAAAAATTCATTTTTATTATCAAAATCCATTCTAAACTCAAATTTTTCATAAAATTAAATCAAAAACCCTATTTTGAGAAAAATCCAAAAAATTCATTTTTATTATCAAAATCATTCTAAACTCAATTTTCATAAAATTCAATCAAAACCCTATTTAAAAAAAAAATCCACAAAAAACTATTTGAAATTATCCAAATCTAATTCAAAATTGAATCAAAGCAAAAATAAATAAAAATCTTACCTTTTCAAATCGGATTTTGGCCAAATCGGATATCCGTTATGCGAAGAATCAACTCACTGTGCACCTGCGGGTTTTTAACTGTGAAATGACTTTTAAAAAGCGACAAAGTTTGTATATATATGTTTTTTACAAATCGGATATCCGATTTGGAAAACTAGGTTTGGTGTTTGCTATGGTGGTGTGTACTGACACCCGAGCCTAAAAAAAGTCAACACGATATTTTTGCGTTTTTGGGTCGATGAAAGACGTGTTTTTTTCCTCATTGCCACTTTTTGGCCCACCATGATCCTACACATACCCACATGGCTTGGTTTATAACATGTAAATAAGAGACAAAAACTAGACCCTCAAAATACTAAGATTACTAGATAAGATTCCCAGTTACTATTTCTTTAATCAAAACTCAAATTTTCAAACATGTTTGGTTGCATTCAATATTCTTTCTAGTACATTATCCTTAGCCTTACATGAATCTTCAAACTACATTCTCCCACACTATTGAACAAAAAAAGTTGCTTTTAATTTTGGTTCTATTATCTCAAAGGATTGTTTTGATTGGGACCATTTTCAACGTTCAAAATAGGGGAGAGGGGCCCATAGTGGAGCACCTAACTTCGCCTTTCTCAAAATCCTATGTGGAAATTTCAAATCATTCCCAATTTTTTCAATAGTTTATTTGACAACTCATGTGCTTCTATATTTTGTTTTAGGGCTGCATCATCAATATGATGCCACATCAACATGCTTTTTGTTTAGGTATCCAAAAAGGCCCAAAAAAAAAGTGAGACCGATAGTGGTGCACTAAGTCATGTTTTATTGGTGTGCTGATGTGGCATCATATGAAGTTTGTGTATTTTGTGGATAAAAAGTGTTTTGCAATTGGATATTAAGGTGCTTCACTATGGGACCCACTAAGGACTACTTCTATCCCCACAATTAAACCCCGCTCCACTATAGGCCCCTCTCCCCTAGAACTACACATGATTAGAAATACAGAAGATAGAATCGACTCCTCTTGAAACTGCTATTTTTTGCCACACCTTTGATGGGTAATGTCTATCCAGCATTCTGGATGCACATTTGACTCTATTTGTTAATTAGTTGAATTCAAAAAAATTATATTAGTCAAATGTGCATCCATAATATGCTGGATAGACAATACGTCTTTGATGTGTGGCAGCTGAAAATAGAGTGAAAAGCATAAATCTGACTGTATGTTTGCTTCTAGTTTTTATAATGTTAATAGCAGAACTCAATATGATGAGATTGAGCTACACCTGCAGGCAAGTACTAAGATTAATGAAGCTGGCAGAAATCTCAGATACTAGCCTAGCCTTGTATCAAAATATTAATTAAATAAAAAACTGAAAACAACCAAGAAAAGAAAATGCATCAACAGTAATTGAAAAGATATACTTAGGAGTGTAGAGGTATTACGTGGTCTATATTGTTCTAGTTTTTACTGAAGAATTATGAGGTAACTCCAATAAGAATGCCAAGCCCTCTACGTTGGTAGGCCTAGGGCTGGGGTTGTCCATTGGAAAGTCAATGTGGACGGGGATTTAAATCATTGGATTCTGTTGAACATAATTAAATGCCTCAAAGGGTCTGTAATGCTGCAGAAGGTAAGGTTATGGGAAGATACTAGCAGGTTTTAAAAAGTGTGAATGCCAAGTATTATGGGGATTGATAGAGCAAATTCCAGTAAAATTCAGGTTGACCTAAACTTTTGGAGGTTTCTTTTTACATATCGTCAAAATTTTGTGAGTGTATTCTCGCTAAATATGCTATTAATGGTAACTATATATTTGGTCTCTTCTGTTTTGAAAATTGCCGTCTAAATTTTTTTCCCCCATTTCACCGCCCTTTCTTATGCTTTTTGATATTTTGAAATAAATCATTAGCTTTTGGAGCCAAAACACGATTTTTTTAATGCTCGAGGGTGGAGAAAGTAAATGAGATGTCAGTTTGGCAACGGGTGAAATGTGTCTTTATCACTGTGACATTATCAATAAACATTGTTGACCAGAGTGTCGTAAACAAATTTAAATTTGAAATATATAGAAATGAACATTATTTTTTAATATTATATATATTCAAAATAGTAGCCAACTCATTGATAGCATTGCCCAAAGACAATTCAAGGAAATAAATTTAAAATGTTTAAAATGATTAAACAAATTGTAAATGAAAAAATGAAGAGTATGAAAGCAGGAACAGTACAGAATTGTATATTATATCCATCGATAATATCAATAACATAAAACAAGTAATATATGTTAGTCAATTTATAATTTCAAAGAGATCAACGATTAACAAAACTATGGGTAGCTAAAAGAGAGCGTGCAAAGAGAGATCTATTTTAGAAATGTATTGAAGCAGAATCCGCCATATTTTTAGGGTATTGGCTTTAAAATATATGAACATACGCCACTGGCTGTGGACTTGCAGAGGAGGGAGCCAACTCAATTAGAAAATTAAAAGCATAGTGTATTGGATTAAATAAATTAATAATTAGTTTCAGAGAAGTGCATCCAACATGGTGGATAGACACAGGTTCTTTTTGCAAGATATCAAAACTTACCTTCGGTTTTACAGCTTGTCGTTTCTCCGACTCTTTGAAACCTTGTTTTGTTAATTTTGGTATTGTAATAGTGCTTGCCATTCCAAAGAGCTCGTGACCTCCTCTCAATGAACCGATTTCATTGTCTTAACATGTCTGGAATATTTTCTCAAATCTATTCGGTGTTTATGCATCAACAAATTTTTTCTCCTTATTGCCATAGTTTCTTTCTCCATCTCCACCTCTTCATCTTCCTCGCTTTGTGGATCCTTAGCCTGCATTTCCTCATTTCATGTCCTTCATTCACCCAGATCTATAGGATAAACAACTTCGAATCCAACACGAGCTAAATGACCTAGTTGTAGATATCTGTGTTGGTTTGAGGAGCCAGTTTTAGTTCTTGATCCTCTTCAATGGAAGCTTTTGTCATCTTAACTCCTGTATTTGTAGTCCAAGTTCCTTGTTAGTTTTATGATCAGATTTAATGCATATAAAATTAATTCAAATCAGACACAATAACACAACAGATACCTTGGAAAACCCTCCTCTTGAGGGAGAAAAATCCAGCAACAATATATCACTTATATATTGAATCTCAACAAAGAAAGTCTCCTTTTACAATAGGCCAATATGAAGGCCAAATATAAGCATCAATGAATGATGCAACACAACCAACTCAAGATAACAATTCGCTGATACAAAATTCAGTCTCAATAGATATTGAACTGCCTTGAAGAACTCACACTTGATGAAGGATAAACAATAATCAATCTAAATGAATAACAAATGAAGCTTCCATCGATTATATATACAATATAGAGGGAGAGGTTGTGTCTTTCCAAAGCATCATGTCGGCCTCCTTGAATCATCACGACTTCAATAAGGAAGTCGACTGTCTTGAAAATTGCGCCTCCTTCTAATTCACATCAAGGTCGGCCTTGATAATAATCGTGCCTCTTCATTAAGGTTTGTTTATCTTAACAAATAGATATGTTTCTTAATAATTGCGCCTCTTGGAGTCTCAATAAATTAAATAGCCTGGGGCTATATTTGATTTATTGGAAATAGGAGATCGCTGGAAGTAGCCCGACGCTGCTTATAATATCAACACTCCCTCTCAGCTAGGGATGATACTTCCAGCAACACAAGACATATCACCTCAATGTGATGTCTACCACAATGGCTACAACAAAATGTGGAAAGGAAGAATATCACCTCATCGTGATATCAAATATCACCTCAACAGGATATCAACCATAATTTGGCTACAACCATATATGGTATGTACAAGTGTTCATCACTTGCGTGATGTTGTCACCTCAACATGAATTTTCACCATGGGTCTCCCAAAGGGTGAAACACAAGTACAAAAAAAATCATCACAGATTCTCTCACGTGATGCTCTCATGGAGTCACACACATGACATCCACCATGAATCTCTCAGAGGGTGGAGACAAGGGATTTCACCTCGAACTTCTCTTATCGAGAAGAACTCATTAATCAAGGGATTTCACCTCGAACTTCTCTTCACAGAGAAGAACTCATTAATCAAGGGATTTCACTTCAAACTTCTCTTCACAGAGAAGAACTCATTACAGGCTATCACTAATACCGAGTCTCTTTCTGAGTTAAGGCTGGATTCTCCACCATACCAAGCTTATCTCAAAAGTACACACACTTAATTTTGGAGAGAGGTTTGGTGAGAATGTTTTCCGTCTGCTCATCAATGCTAATATACCTCAACTGCATAGCCTTCCTTAATACCATATCTCTAATATAGTGGTATTTTATCTCAACATGCTTGGTTTTGTCATGAAACACAGGATTGACAGAAAGCTTCACACAACTCTGGTTATCATGTAATGAATGATAGTAGGCTCCATTGATTGTCCAAACAATCTTGCAAAGAGCTTACGAAGCCACACTGCTTCCCGAGTTGCCATACAAGATGTAATATATTTTGCCTCTGCTATACTCAATGCTACAAATGACTGCTTCCTGCTGCACCAGGATATCATGGTTGATCCCAAATTGAAGCAACATCCAGAAGTGCTCTTCCGATCTGTGACACATCCTGCCCAATCAGAATCAGTATAACCATGCAACTCCAAGTCAACATTTGAAGAATATCTCAACCCATATCCAATTGTGCCATGCAAGTATCTTAGGATATGTTTAGCTGCAACAAGATGTTTCTGTCTCGATTCAAACATGAACTGACTAAGTGCACTCACAACATAACAGATATTTGGTCTAGTGTTAACTAGGTACATCAAGGACCCAATCAGTTGTCTGTACATTATAGGATCCACCAAGTTTGAACTACCTACAACCTCCTTCAATTTTTGTAGGTTGGTCTCCATAGGTGTAGACATGGATTTGCAATCCATCATACCAAACCTCTTAAGTACATCAATGGTGTACTTCCCTTGACTTAGAATCATCTCATCTCATTTCTGCCAGACTTCTAAGCCAAGGAAGTAGTGCATAAGTCCAAGGTCTTTCATCTCAAACTCAAAGGCCAAATCTTTCTTACATTTGATGATCAAGTGCTCTTCTCTAGTAAGTATCAAATCATCAACATATAAAACCAAAATCAATGCTTCACCATCAATTACCTTAAAGTATAGATTAGAGTCAACATCATTCTTCAAGAAGCCCAAGCTTGACAGGTAACGATCAATTCTTTTGTACCATGCACGAGGAGCCTACTTAAGACCATACAAGGCCTTCTTCAACTTGCAAACATGAGACTCCTTCCCATGTACCTCAAACCCATCAGGTTGCTAGATGTAAACTTCTTCCTCGATCACACCATTTAGAAAAGCTATCTTCACATCCATTTGATGAATCTTCCATCCTCTAGATGCAACAATAGAAATGATGGTCCTGATAGAAGTGTAGCGAGCAACAGGAGCAAATGTTTCTTCATAATCAATCCCTCTTTCTGTGAAAACCCACAAGCCACGAATCTTTCCTTGTACTTCTCTATGCTCCCATTAGTTGCATGCTTGATCTTGAAGAGCCATTTCGAAGATACCATAGATTTTCCTTCGGGTCCAGGAACAATGTCCCAAACATCATTCTTGAGAATTGATTGGTACTCCTCTGACATAGCATCTTTCCAAACCTATTGACTGAAAGCTTCCTCCACACTAGAAGGCTCAGACTCAATAATCTGACTCATCAAGGCAACATAACTAGAGAACTTATGTGGCCTTTTACTTTCTCTGAATGTACCTCTAGGAGCTATGAACCTTTTAGCCTCTTGCATAGTTTGTCTAGCCCAAAGAGGTCTCTTTCTTCTAATCACAATATCGGTAGGACCATTAGTAGGTTCCAAGGGCTCAACTGGATCAACATCTTCCTTTGGTTCGGAAGTCTCCCTCTAAATCTCAGGAGTATGGTCAACTTCCATATCTTGAGGAGGCTCATCATAGTCAATCTCCACATGAGTTCCCTTGGATCTTCTAAATGCAACATCTTCCTCGAATGTGACATCTCTACTAATTTCAATCAACTTTTGACCTAGAACAAATATCCTGTAGGCTTTTGATGTCTCACTGTATCCCACGAATATTCCCTTCTTGCCAGAAGGCTCCAACTTAGTTCTCTTCTCTTTTGGAACATGAACATGGACAGGACATCCAAAGATCCTCAAATGACTAACCTCGAGCTTCTTCCCTGTAAAGGCTTCTTCCAGAGTCATATTCTCCAAGATCTTGTGAGGACTTCTATTCTGAACATATACTGTAGTCTTAGAAGCTTCTGCCCATAAGAAGGTTTGCAGATCCTGGTCATGAATCATGGATTTTGCTGCTTCCACGATCGTCCTATTCTTTCTCTTTGCAACACCATTCTGTTGAGGATTATAGGGAACACAAAACTCCCTCTTAATCCCAACATCAATACAAAAATTTTGAAATCTGCTAGAGGTGTATTCTCCTCCATTATCAGATCTGAGGATCTTGATTCTTTTACCGAAAAGATTCTCTACAAGAGCTTTGAACTCCTTGAACCTTTCTAACACTTCCTCAAAATCTATAATTTTCAAAAAATAAATCCAAGTCTTTCTAGAGTGATCATCAATAAAAAGAATATAATACAAGAAACCACTTGAAGAAGGAACATACATAGGTCCACATAAATCAGAATGAATAAGGTCTAAAATACACTTAGATCTACTTTCTCTACTGTGGAAAGGAGCTTTTGAATTCTTACCCATAGCACATCCTTTGCAAGTTCCTTCATGCTCTTGATTGAACTTAGGAAGTCCCATGACCATCTTCTCCATGGTAGGTAAGGCTTGGAAGTGAAGGTGAGCCAATCTTCGATGCCACATATCACATAGACTTGAAGAATCATGAACTAATGCTTGTAGAGGATGTGTACATAGCCTATAGAGGCTTTCATGTCTAACACCAATTACTTTAGCATCCTTGAAACTAGAATTCTCCATCCACACAAGAACTTTTCCTTTGGAGAAGGCAACTTGATATCCTTTATCTTCTAGAACTGAAATGGAGATGAGGTTGTGCTTGATTCTTGGAACATAAAGAACATCCCTCAACTGAAGTGTAATGCCAGAATCCAAATGAAGAGTAGAGGTCCCAATCCCTTTCACAAAGTAGCAAACATCATCTCCAATAATAACTTGTTCGGAAGAATCTTTCTCCACCAAACTTGATAAGTGCTCCTTAAATCCAGTGATGTGTCGAGAAACACCATTGTCGATCAACCAAGTGTTGGTATCTATAGGAACATTGCTTGACAATGCTGAATAGAACAAGTATTCACATGAATCCTTCTATGGAGAAACATCATCAACATCTGCAATGGTGGCAAGTGTTGCTTAGGTCTAGTAGGACAATGCTTAGCAAAGTGGCCAAACTTATCACACCTAAAGCATTGAATCTTGGACATGCATCTCTTCTTCTTGGAGGCGGGAGTATCATCATTTCCCTTATCTCGATTCCTCTTGAAAAACCCTTTCTTTCCATCTTTTCCTTTCTTCTTCAAAGCATGGGAGGCGAGAACATGAATGTCTTCATTCTTTGAACTTTGATCAATGCCTCTAGCCACCAACCTTGATTCTTCTTGAATGCAGTCTGCCCTAAGACGATCGAACTTAGGAATTTTTGATCTTGCACTGATTCCTTGAATGAAGGATTCCCAAGACAAAGGAAAACCATTGAGAGAAAGCATAGTCAAGTCTTTGTCGTCAACCATATGGCCAATTGTTGAGATCTGATATCTCAAATCTGAAATCCTCATGAAGTATGCAATCACTGATTCTCCTTTTTCCATCTTCACATGGTGTAGTTGTTGCTTCAGTGCAAGTGCCTGACTAGTATTGTTGATTTCGTAAATTTCTTCCAATGTTTTAAACATGTCTCTTACTGTCTTCAACTTAGAGACATTAGGAACGATATGATCCTTAACGAAATCAACCAATATTTTCATTTCTGATATCTTTCTTCAAACACTGCAACTTCTCTTCTTCCTCCTTAGGTTTAGGAACACTGGACTCCACAAACTCACCCAAGTCATTTTCACGCAAGGTAAGCATGATCCTGAATCTCCATGGTGTGAAGTTGGATGCTCCCTCGAGTCTATCCTCAATCTTCAAATCGTTCACCATCTTGACAAAAGGTAGAGATAGATAAAGAAATATAAAGAAGAGAATAGAGTATCGCTGTAAGAACAAATCTGATCACGATCTCCTCAAACTCGCTTTGATACTATGTTGTTTTATGATTAGATTTAATGCACAAAAAAAAATTCAAATCAGACACAATAACACAACAGATACCCTAGGAAAACCCTCCTCTTGAGGGAGAAAAACCCAACAACAATATATCACTTATATATTGAATCTCAACAAAGAAAGTCTCCTTTTACAATAGGCCAATATGAATGCCAAATATAAGCATCAATGAATGATGCAACACAACCAACTCAAGATAACAATTCGCTAATACAAAATTCAGTCTCAATAGATATCGAACTGCCTTGAAGAACTCACACTTGATGAAGGATAAATAATAATCAATCTAAATGAATAACAAATGAAGCTTCCATCAATTATATATACAATATAGAGGGATAGGTTGTGTCTCTCCAAAGCATCATGTCGGCCTCCTTGAATCATCATGAATTCAATAAGGAAGTCGACTGTCTTGAAAATCGCGCCTCCTCCTAATTCACATTAAGGTCGGCCTTGATAATAATCACGCCTCTTCATTAAGGTTTGTTTATCTTCACAAATAGATATATGTCTCTTAATAATTGTGCCTCTTGGAGTCTCAATAAATTAAATAGCCTGAGGCTATATTTGATTTATTGCAAATAGGAGATCGCTGGAAGTAGCTCGACGTTGCTTATAATATCAACATTCCTCACCCAAAAAAACTTCTAATCGTTTCTTGGAAGAATATGTTTTCTTGTTTGGCCTCCCATCGCTTCTTCTATGGCTGAAAAATACAGAAAATATCCTTCCTATGAACTCGTAAGAAAATGTTAGTGTTAAAGTAGATTACCCTTAAAAAATTTCCTTTTGAAATTGATTCTACGACTAAATAATCTTCAGATCAATTTCAATTTTGTCACAATTGTCAACTTGGAAAGTGTTTGAAAGACTAAATTATTTATTTTCCATTCTCTCTCGCTAAAACCTCAGACCTAACCAACTCCCCAGATGCACTGCACTTCTTGTAGTTGACATAAAAAGCAATACTAATTTTCTAGCTCCTCTCACCTCACCTTAATTAGAAATGACTCAAGGGATGTAGTGTGTATTTCGAATGCTTGATGGAACTCCTTCCTTAAATATTGATGATTAGTGTTGGTTTTGAGACAATTGTGAATGTGGAAGATGAAAGGTTTTAACATTTCATTTTGACTTCTTGATATTTGTGTTTCCTTTGGCACCAATGAAGGACATGGCAAAGGTACACAATACTTGTAAAACATTGTATAAGGGTTGGCTCCATTTTCTTAGTGTTGCAAGAGGAGGAATAGGGTTTTGTCATGTAGAGACATATTGCAAGTGTTTAGAGTTGAGTGTATATGTTGTGAAAGCTCATATTCACCATAGAGGTATTGCAAACACTTGTAAATAATTGGAAGATAATGTCATGAGAAACAAGAGTTAACTTTTCTAGAGTTTTACTCCCTTTTAAGGATTCCTCCATGTTTAACCATGTGTCTTAGGCTTGCTAGCTAGTTATTTTACATTGTATACTTATTTGTTTTTAATGATATTGCAATTTTAAAAAATATGCTATGATTTTAAATTAATATTAGATTTAAGAAATCAATTATTTGAAGGTGTTTGTAGGATTGACTTGAAAATTTTGTTAGGACTATGTGATATTCACCTTGCAATCCTAGGATTATTATACTTCTTTTTATTATTTTAATAGTTGAACAATTTTATGTGTCTCCAAGAATCACGAAGAGGGTAATTTGGACATCCCATGATGAAGAGAAATAAATATTTAATTATTATTTTTTTGGTGAATTGGAAAATGTCAAGCTAGTTTTGAATTGGGGGTGTTAAATTTATTTTATTCTACTTGTCATTAGTGGAAGAGCATCTATGATGGCTAAGACATATTCCTATGACAATATGTAAGATTAGTTATGACAATGTGTAAGACCATTTTTTGACTTGTGTGATGACTATGACAAGTTGTGATATATTTCTTACAAGAAATGAGTTACATACTATTTTAAGAGGTTCCACATGTGTGGGGGAAGGGGTGTGTATTATAATCTGTGCCTTCACATGTGTGAGTTATGTTTGGACTTGAATGGACACTTTGGTTGTCTTGAATGGATCCAAGGTTTTTGCACTTGATTTATGATACCATTTATGGTATCTTGTATTGTACTTGCCTATATATATTGAGGCCTTGAGACAGTGGATTGTAAGTTTTGTAGGTATTAGTGTTATGTTCCTAGAATGTTATTAAATTGAAAGGGGAAGTTGTATTGATGTACTCTTGTATGGAGATTAATACAAGCTTACACTCTCTTGGTGGCTAGGTTTTCTTACCAAAAAAGTTTTCTTCATATATATTGATGCATTGTGGTTTGCACCTTTCTATTGTTGTATTGCTATTTTTTTTTCCACACATGTTCTATTAATGTTAATGATTTTTCATTTATGGTTTTAGCACTTGGTTTACAATACCATTTATGGTATCTTGTATTGTATGTGTCTATATATTGAGGATTTGGAATATTGGGTTGTAATTTTTGCAACTTCTAGTGTTATGTTACTAAAATGTTGTTGGATTGAAAGGGGAAGTTGTGTTGATGTATCCTTGTTTGGAGATTAATACAAACTTGCACTCTCTTTGTTGATTTTTTTTTTTTTTTTAACTTGAAAGAGTTTTCTCCACATATATGGATGCTTTTTTGGCTTGCACATTTGTATTGTTGTATTGTTATTTTTATTTCCATACATGTTCTTTCAATGTTAATGAATTTCATTTTATAGTTTTAGTATTTAGTTTTCAATACCATTTATGATATATTGTATTGTATTTGCCTATATATTGAGGCATTGGGATAGTGGATTGTAAGTTTTGCAAGTTCTAGTGTTATGCTACTAGAATTCTACTAGACTGAAAGGAGAAGTTGTGTTGATGTTCTCTTGTTTGGAGATCAATACAAGTTTACATTCTCTTTGGTGGTGGATTTTTTTACCTAATAGAGTTTTCTTTGTGCATATTGATGCTTTTTTGGTTTGCATGTTTCTATTGTTATATTGTTATATTGTGATAAAGATCATGACCAACACATCCTATATGGAGATAGATAAGTTTAGTGGCACAACTATGAAGTTTGGAAGTTGAAGATGAAGGACCTCTTGGGATAAAGGGATCTATGAATAGCAATGAAGAATGAGCACAAGCCTACATATATATCATATTTAGACTAAGTAAGGCTAGATGAGAAAGCTTGAGGTACTTTGAGGTTATGTCTTTTTGATTTTGTTATCTTGAATGTTTCTAGTGAAACTATTGCATTTTAGTTGTGAAAGAGATTATGTGAAGTTTATAAGACTATGAATCTCATTAAAAAATTCTATCTCACAAGAAAATTATATCCACTAAAAATGAAGGAAAGAGACTCTAATACAAAATTCTTGAATTCTTTCAATTTAATCTTGATTAAGTTATAGTTTATTGATGTTAAGGTTGAGAAAGAAGATAAATGTATTTTTCTACTCTATTTATTATTTTAATCTTGGGAGAATTCAATTATTTCACTTAGTGTTTCTACTATTAATCCAAAACTAAAAGCATTTTTTGCTACCTAGCTTGCATAGAAGATGTGGAGAAAGTCAAATAATGATGGTTCAAAGGAGACATTAAATATAGGAGGAAAACCCAAGAAAAAAGGTGGTGGTAAGAAAAAAAGGGTAAGGATAAGTCTAAAGATAGATCCAAAATCCCTAGTAAGAGTAGGTTGTGATGTTGGAACTAGGATAATGAGGTCATTTTCAAGAAGGAATGAAGACTAAAAAACTATTTTTTTAAAAATATAGAATGATGGTGGTGATGTCTTGTTTATTTCAACTCTTTTCTTGTGACGACTCTTGGTTAATAGATTTAGGTGTATCCTATTATATGAATCCTCATAAGGAGTGGTTTTTGACATACAAAGCATATGATGGTGGTTAGGTTTTTCTTGGACAACACACACAAGATTGTGGGACATAGATAGGTAAAGCTAGTATTTAGTGATGAGAGAGTGAAAATTATCATTGATGTATTGCACATCTCATGTTTAACAAGAAATTTAATTTTTATTATATGGGAAGAAGTAAGGGAATTATGATGTATCTATTTGTGATATATTCATGTCCATGTCGATCTTTGGATCTTAATGTATTCTCCATGAATAATTTGTTGGTTTGTACATTGATTTTGAGTTAATCAATGACAAAGTCACAACTCTTCTCAGTGGGAGACACACACTTTCCTTACAAGATTTTTTTTCTAAAAATATCAACTAATTAAGGACCTATGTCTTCCTGGATACACTCGATATTGGTTTACTAAGGTTTTTAAAATATGAACATATTAATAGTTTCCCTAGCAACATTGCCAAATGTTACTTCCCAAAAATGTAGGTTCACAATCCTAGAACATAGTTTTATCATCAAGGCTAGGGGTTTTCATTCATGAGAGTAAAATAAGAGTTTATCAATAGATTATAGTGCTTTTATGACTATTGAATGATAGGGGATAAGCTCTCCTGTTGCTCCTAGATGTATCTTAATTAGGAGTGAAATAATAAAAGATATTGTAAGGCATGAAGTTTGTAGCTATATTATATCTAAGGTAAGTTTAATCCCATAAGTTTTCACTAGGTTAAAGGAAATCCAACAAGAAAAAATACCTCTTAAATACTGATGTAGTCATCATTTCAAAAAATACAAGATGTGGGTGCAAGAGCTTGATTCACAAATAATTTGTATGATAAAGTTCACAATGATGTTTCTATATTTATATTATTGAATCAAAAACTATGTAAATCCTACAATATTGGTGAATGATTTATTATTTTAAGAGTGTGATTGAATCACCGATCCTAAGGAATGGTGCCTCTCCAATGGGTAACAAGGTCATAGTTTACAAAACAAAATAAATTTGAAAACATAAATAGTAGTGCTTTATGCATTTACATACATCAAGTAGGTGATATCAATAATAGATCACACTTAATTATCTATCACATGATTGCATAAATCCATGTGCAATATAGAAAAAATCATTACAATGATTTTAATGAATTAGAAAACTATCACATTCATCAAATTTAACATTACATTCATGCTAGAAAATGTGGCAAATAAGAAACCCTAGGTACAACTAGGAGATTTATTTAGAGGAATACAAACTGTCACGAATACATTCTCCTATAGATAAAGCTTACAAACTTGACCTCTCTCTCATTTCATAAGTATGCTACTGACAAGATAAGTTGGATTGGCATGAGTTGAAACCCTAAATTGGTCTAGAATTGTGGTGAATGAGACCAAAAAGAATGACCAACCCTTTTAATAAGGAATGAACTTGTATAAATAGTTCCTCACATGGGTTGTATCTCAAAAGTAAGAAGTGTTAGGCAAATGGAACTCCCAAATATCCATGACCAATGCAAGAGGCAAAATCGATCAACAATAAATTCTCAAATATTTTGATTTGTACCTCACAACGGTTGGCCATATCTCTTAAGTGTATTTCCTCCATAATCTACATTTGAAGTCATGGACATATGTGTAAGTTGTACCAAGAAGGAATTTCAAAGTGCTCCTAGTTTATTTATAAATCATCCTCTCAACATTATAAATCTAGATATGGCATGAAAGGGTATGGGAAGATTCCTTAAAATAGAAAGATATATCTTGGGAGGGTGCACAAATTCAATCAAGTAGTTGAAATATCCTATCATGGTGAAGAAGTAGGTGAAATAGTGCATGCGTTAAGGTTATTGGTAGTGAAATGATGAATCAACAAGCTTTTGTCTAGGAGTTACCATAGAATTGAGTCTAGAATTACAAGGGAAGTTTACAAATTCGATGGGAGAAAAAAAATTTGGTAGGAGTTGGGAGGAAATTAGGAGTGAAAACTAAGTATGAAGGTGTAAGGTTTTTGTGGAGGATTGGGGTCATAAAGAAGCTTGGGAAAAGGGGCAGGGAAAAGATTGAGTCACAAGAATGAGGAGGAAACTAGGACTATAACTAGGAGAGGAACATGGATTAGGACCAAGACATGCATAGGGATCAGGTCAAGGGAGGAAGTTAGAACTAAGACTAAAGAAATGTGCAAGAAACATGTTAGGTTTAGGAATTGCTTAGGGATCAAGAGTGGTGAGGAAACTAGAATTGAAGGACTTAAAAGAGATCTTAGGTTCTAGGTCCCTTTTGGGTTCCAAAACCTAGGGGAAGAATATTTGAAGAGCGATATAATAGGATTTGAGTCTTAGGAGAGATAAAAAATAAGGGAAAATAAATAAAATATGATGAGGGGATCCATGAGGATTAGGGAGCAGGGGGACTTGGAAATGGGGAATAGGTGCCAGGATTGGGATTCCTTAGTGAGGTCGAGGTCTGGTAGGGAAGAAGGAAAAGGAAAGTGTGGTGAAACTGGGAATTCAACATGTGGGGTGGACTTGGTCTAATGGATTGGTGAAAAATTTGAGGGTTCATTTAAGAGTTTCACAACTAGGGAGGAAGGATAATAAGGATTTGGGGTCTCGATGTTTCAAGGAGTTCTAATCTTCTAAGATGGGGTACTTAGTGGGGATGAGGAAAAGGAATTATGAGGATTGAGGTGTTGGAGTGATTAGGGATCAATGCAAATGCATACTAGGTACTCAAGTAAGGGTAAGCTTGATACTCCAATGTAACCAAGAAGGAAAGAAAATGGGCTAGGATTTGGAGGTTAAGGGGAACATGGAAGTAGTACCCAAGGAAGGGTAACTCTCAAAATTTTATGGAAAAAGAACACAAGGTAGATGGTTGTGATGCAGGAGCATCCAACAACTTGAAAATGTAAGTTTTGGATTTTGATGAGAAAGTTCATGAAGAGGTCCATTTTGGTGTTTTAGCATGGATGCCCACTCAATGGGATCCTTTTGAGTATGTAATAAGGTCTAGAGGATTTTTCCTTCAAAAACACTATGTTTAAATATTTGAATTTGTTAAGGAGTCCTAGGAGGTCAAAATTTAGTAATGTTATTAGGTATGTGCAGGATCATGATGGGCCAAAAAGTGGCAATGGGGAAAAAAATACGTTTTTCATTGACCCAAAAATGCAAAAATTCCAAGTTGACTTTTTTGTGGCTTGGGTGTTAGTACACACCTCCAAAGCAATGCCCAAACCAAGATCTCCAAATCGGATATCCGATCCAAATCGAATATCCGATTTGAGGCAAACATATATATACAAAATTCAGGCTTGTTAAAATCATTTCACATTCACAAACAGGCTACGGGCACATAGTGAGGAGGTTCTCTGCATATCAGATATCCGATTTATCTGATATCCATTTTGAAAAGGTTAGATTTTAGATTTTTCTTTGCTTTGATCAAATTTTGAATTAGATTTGTATAATTTTAGTTAGTTTTTTATGGATTTTTTTTCAAAATAGGGTTTTTGATTGAATTTTTATGAAAAATTTGAGTTTAGAATGGATTTTGATTAAAATGAATGTTTTTATGGATTTTGATTAAAAATGAATGTTTTTATGAATTTTGATTTAAAAATAATGTTTATGTATTTGTATTAAAAATTAGAGAATTTTATAGATTTTTGTTAAAAAGTAGGGTTTTTTTTTTTTAAACTAGGGTATTTTTACAATATTTTCATTTATACTATCTAATTTCAATTAGATTAATTAGTTTTTAACTTTAATCAGGCATTATGGCTGCTGAAAATGAAAATGCACAAATTCCAAATGATCCACCAGCTGAGAATGAAAATGCACAAATACCAAATGCTCCACCACCTCCGCAGCCATCAATTGAAGAATTAATTGGTGAAAAATTGCAGCAATTAAAGGGCATTTCTAAAGTTTATAAGAGAATCCCTCGATTATTCGAGATGTCAAACACATTGAAGGATATAATTAAAAATATAGAAACCCTCTCCACCCAACATAATGCCTTTCATTCATGTCGAGAAGACATGAGGGAATATTATGCATGTGGATTGTCTTATGATGATGTGAAAGATCTTGGAATAACCAAAGCCCAAATAGCCTCTTTATTTGTTAACCCCCACAATAGTTTTCCAGTTAATGTTAATAAACCAAAAATTTCTATAAAATGGTGCACACATAGGGACATTGTAGATAACTTTTGGGATCATTGGTGTATGGTTTTTGATAAACCACCAAAAAACAATTGTGATATACCAGTTTACTTTAATAAAAAGTTATATGCTGAGTTTTTGTTAGGGCATCATCTCAATTACTTTGACATTAAACCCTTCCAGGGCATTGGTGGAGGTATGCCCTAGGATAGACTAGGGGTAGTTAGAGTAGTCCCACGCCCATATGTTCCCCCTCCTCCCCTTGCTCCGCCACCTCTAGTATATCATCCAGATATTATGTAGGATGCGGCCAAACAAACTATCCAGGCTATTCACTCTTTGAGTGGTCTTTTAGTTTCACATGATTCTACAGTAGCTCAACCACATTCTAGTGATGTTGGTGATGGTTCGAGTGCTGCTATGTCATCTTGGTCAGGTCCACATATTTGTGTGCCACATACTTGCTCCATGTGCCGTTAGATATGCTTGGGTCCTCTTGTACAACCCACCGAGCATCCCTTGGACACTTCTGATTATGACCTCCATAATGTGGACATTATAGATCAGACTCAGGGGAGTGGAGCGCACCCTACAGAGTCCTCTCCTGCTAGAGAGGGGGACATTGGAATAGTGATACAGGTAAGATTTAAGTTGTAAATTCATAACTTGCATTTGTTTTTAAATGAATATTAATAAGAGATGGTATAATGTACTAATATTTATTTACATGATCTATTTAACAGTTGATGTCTGAGGAGGAGCTCACATAGGTGAATGATAGCACCCTTAGGGCCATTTCATTTGGCCTTGACACACATAGAGTATATATTTTCACACTCACTCGTTTACATTTTTTTTATTATATACTTGCTTGTCATAAATGAAATTATATAATAACTTATATGTTTATCTTATTTTCCTCTTGTAGGAAATACCTAGTGCGAGCGAGGTGCAACCTTGTCCAGATTATGGAAGTGAAATGTTAGATAAGGGGAAGGTAATTGAACTCAAATTCTATTGAATTAAGAATTTTAAGATCTTATATTGATTATACATACATGGACATAGATTGGTAGTTTCATATGTACTTGTCATTTTTATGTACATGAAGTTATGAGCTATACGTCGTTGTTGACAAGTGAGAGCAAGGTGTAGCCTTGTCCAAATTATGGAAGTGCAGTGTTAGATAAGGGGAAGGTAATTGAATTCAAATTCAATTGAATTAAGATTTTTAAGATCTTATATTGATTATAAATACATCAATATAGATTGGCAGTTTCATATGTACTTGTCATTTTTATGTACAGGCAATTATGAGCTATACATCGTTGTTGACAAGTGCCATAACACTTGAAAGAGTACGTATTGGAACACTTGAAGGAGTAGGTGTTGAAACACCTCAAGGAGGAGGTGTCGAAACACCTAAAGGAGATAAAGAAAAAGATCAGCCTAAAGTGGTATGTGTTTATTTTATTTTGTGTTTGGTATTTATATGTTCCTATTATTGACAATTGTATGCTAACTTGGATCAATTATATGTTTTTGTTCACATATATAGATTGACATTACAAAAGTTGGTTTGGTCGGTTCTTTGAGAGGGGCATATTCTAGGACTTCTGACCCTTTGAAGAGTCGATGGATATTTTAGGTAATCAAGATTACAATTTTAGAGTTCAATTATAATTCAATGTATATTGATTTTGATGTTAATTATTTGATTTTATATCATATAGTATAACTAATCTCAATTGTGGTTTGAATTTTTCTTGTGCAGCTACCTTTAGAGCCAATGAGTGCTGCAAAGAGGCTCCATTTTGATGATCCACTAGTAGTTTAGGATGAGATAGAAATTTTGGCATGTAAATTTTGTATAGACATTGAGATGGCATATGCCACATTTTGTAAAACTTTGTTTGAGTTGGCGTTGATGCCATTTTTGTATATGGAGATACACTCAAGGTTATTGGATAATTTGATATATAGAAGTTGACAATTGAAATTTAATTTCTTCCTCATGTGCATGATTAAACTCTTTGAAAATTTAATCAAGTGAGCAATGGTTAAATATCAATGTACAAGAGCATAAAAAATAATGGTTGTATTATGTAGTTTATGTTCATATCACTGATTACATTGCATTGCACATCTTTGAAACTCAAAGCATTATTTCACATTGCATAACTAACAACTAGATGCTGATAGATGAAAAAAATTCAATTACAATATAGTTTTTACAAAGTCAACCTAAGCAGTTATGTAATTACTTCACATTACATAACTAATAAATAGGAGCAACTGTCAATTGCATTTGCTTGTCATAGAATTTTATGAGACCACATTTCTTTGAGGCATTTTTTCAAACAATTCGCTACCTTGTCTATGCCACCGCATTTTTCATACATGTGTACCAAAGATTTTTATCAAACAATTCACTGGCTTGTTGTTATGGCTAAAATCCTAAAACAAGTGCTTTCAAACAAGCTATGGATTGATGCAGAGTGGGGGTGAAAACATATGTGAAAATACCCTTGACTCCTTTGGACCAAATTTGAGAACCAATAACATACCCCTATCCTAGGCTAGTGAATTAGCCCTCTTTCACAAAGTGAGTGCCCTTTAAACACTTGATCTTCACAAGAACACCCCAAACAATCTTGAGTTGTGTCATAAAACAAAAAATTCTAAGATTATTCTACACCTACAGGTCCTTTAGCAGGATGTCCCATGAAACCGTTTGTTTACCATGCAAATGCATAGGGTTTATTGAAAGTCCCACTTGCACAACTCCCTTAACCATGCCAATGACTCAAACACCTCTATTATGACCCCAATATGCTTAAACATTAAAGAGATTCCCCCACTCTCATTGATTTTAACAAACCCTAGGCTAAAAGCTTCATTTTCATGCAATTTAAGCAATGATTTGCTTAGGACAACAACTCCAAGACTCACAAATCATTTCCCCTTTCTTAAATGGACCTACACACATTCAAATCACATTGTACACATCCTCTCCACTGAGCCACATGAAAGGTACAGTAGGTGGAGGGCTTCAATAATTCATAATTTACTCAAAAATGCAAAATCTGGGTTCACCACTTGCCTTGAGAAAACTTGGCACAAAACTCACAAAAAATGAAAAGAAAGCAATCAAACCAACTTTAAAGGGGTTTGAGATCTACTGCCCCCAAAATGATCTTATTGATTCTTCACAAAATTACATTCATCAATCCCCAAAATGACTTCCTCAACCTTTTTTAAAACTCTCCCCCACACAAAACAACTGACCAACTCCCAATAACTGACTTACAAACTAAGTTAACTGTTCGGGTTCGGGGGTTCGGTTCGCCAGTTTGGCTAAATTTTTTTTGGGGGTGGTTCGGTTCGTTAGTAAAAAAAACATGTAAAAATAAAAAATATATATATGCAACATAGAAGCATGAAATATGATTAGAATATCACACAACATCATATAAACAACAAAACCACTATAAAATTGAATGTCATTTAAAACATGCATGATAAATATTCATCTTTGAAACTTGAATTGTGGTTGCTTGATATACAGAGTCTATTGATGCCAAGGTTCAATTTGTATGAATTTGAAAAAAGAAGCCAATTGAGTAGAGTTATCAGCATTCTTTAGAAATCATAAGAATTTATTTAGTACACTAGCCATTTTGATGTCTTCTTGCAATCTCAAATGCTAAATATATGAAGAATTTAACTTTGCTGCTCACTAGTTTCCATAAAAAAGAAAGCAACAAGCTATGGTCTCATGGCTTTTTTTCACACGAAAATCAGCGTTGGATTTCAGTTGGAGGGTGAAAAACTACTTGTAACTACATAAATAAATCTTATTCTACAACTCGTATGACCTAACCGACTATTCCATCATGCCTAGATGGCTACGTTTAGGTTAGGTACGGTCCCCTTTCACACCTAAATTGGCTGAAGCAGTTCAAGCTATGTTCAATCAGCGAAATTCCTTAAGAGTCCAAAGTGCAAAAGGGAAATAATCTTTGACAGATAGTTTCTCAGAAACTGTGATGCCTACGAATTTTTTTTTTGAGGGTATGGGATCATGTTGGGCCCCTCTACAATAATCTCTCTTGGTTTTTGCTATCTCGGAGGTGTTTTCCAGTGGTGGAAAGCTTTCAGCTGAGGGAAAAGTTGTTAGATGCAAGTAGTGTAAAGTTGCAAAGTGGTGCAACTTACATTTAGCAACTCGTACGACCAAACAGACTATTCCAACATGTTCGGATGGGTATGTTTATGCTAGGGATGGTCCTCTTTTTCACCCAAATATGCTGAATCACTTCGAGCTACATTGGACCGACGATTTCCCTTAAGAGTCCAAAGTGCTAAAAGGTAGCAATCTTTGAAGGGCTATTTCTCAAAAACCATGACATTTACAGACTCTCCGTTTGAGGCTATGGGATCATGTTTTTCCCATCTACAATAACCTCTCTCGGTTTTTGCTATCTCAGAGACATTTTCCTGTGGTGGAAAGTTTTCAGCTGAGGGAAAAGTTGTCAGTTGCAAGCAGTGTAAAGTTGCAAAGTGGTACAACTTTCATTCAGCAACTCGTACGACCAAATTGATTGTTCCAACATGTCTGTATGGGTACGTTTATGCTAGGGATGATCCTCTTTTGCAAGAAAATACGCCGAATGACTCCGAGCTACATTGGACCAATGATTTCCCTTAAGAGTCCAAAGTGCTAAAAGACAACAATCTTTGAAGGGCTATTTCTCAGAAATCATGATGTTTATAGACTTTTTGCTTGAGGCTATGGGATCATGTTTGGCCCATGTACAATAACCTCTCTTATTTTTTGCTATCTTGGAGGTGTTTTCCCGTGGTAGCAAGTTTTCAGCTGAGGGAAAAGTTGTCAAATGCATGCAGTGTAAAGTTGCAAAGTGGTGCAACTTTCATTCAACAACTCGTACGACCAAACAGACTATTCCAACACATTCAGATGGGCACGTTTACGGTAGGGATGGTCCTTTTTTGCAACCAAATACACCAAATCACTCCGAGCTACATTGGATCGACAATTTCCCTTAAGAGTCCAAAGTGCTAAAAGACAACAATCTTTGAAGGGCTATTTCTCAGAAACTGTGACATTTACAGACTCTTCGTTTGAGGCTATGGGATCGTGTTTTTCCTATCTACAAGGAATTCTCTTAGTTTTTGCTATCTCGGAGGCGTTTTCCCGTCATGGCAAGTTTTCAGTTGAGGGAAAAGTTGTTAGATGTAAGCAGTGTAAAGTTGCAAAGTGGTGCAACTTCCATTCATCAACACGTACGACCAAAAAGACTGTTCCAACATGTCCGGATGGGTACGTTTATACTAGGGATGGTACTCTTTTGCAACCAAATACGCTAAATCACTCTGAGCTACATTGGACCTACGATTTCCCTTAAGAGTCCAAAGTGCTAAAATGAAGCAATCTTTGAGGGCCTATTTCTTAGAAACCGTAATGTTTATAGACTCTCCATTTGAGGTTATGGGATCATGTTTGTCCCATATACAATAACCTCTCTCGGTTTTTGCTATCTCAAAGTCATTTTCTCGTGGTGGCAAGTTTTTAGCTGAGGGAAAAGTTGTCAGATGCAAGTAGTGTAAAGTTGCAAAGTGGTGCAACTTTCATTCAACAACTCGTACGACCAATCATAATGTTCCAACACGTCTGAATGGGTACATTTACGCTAGGGATGGTCCTCTTTTGCACCCAAATATGTCGATTCACTCCAAGCTACATTAGATTGACAATTTCCCTTAAGAGTCCAAAGTGCTAAAACACCATACCATCTATTGTACAGTCTGTAGCTAGATGGTATGGCCATGTTAGTTAGGACTTTATAAGGTGACTATGTGAGTTTAGAGAGCTGGAAACATATGTACTTGAGTTGGTGAGTTGCCATGCGAGGCAAAACTAAGTGAAATTAGGTGAAAAATTGATGCAGACACAAGGGCACAATAAAAAACTCTTTGCAACCTGCCTATTTGAGGCATCTAACAAGATTATTATGACCTCTTTGGACAGTCCAAAACTCCCTTAAAACTTGACAAGCAACTAAATACACATTTCCCTCTTTAACCCCCTTAAACCCTCATAATAGTGAGAAACTAGTTTTTGTCCAATTACTCCACAATTTTCCAAAACACCAGACCAAAACATGACTGATTCACACACCCATTTCCAAGTTACACAACATATATGAGAAACAACATAGACCCCTTTGGACCAACGTTGACTTCCTATACATTCACCCTTGAAAAGGCTACTCAATTAGCCCAAAAATGCAAAGCAACATACCTTCAAACACCACATAGACCCCTAAAACCTTGAGGTAGAAAATAAATTGCTAAGAAAACAAAGATTATGCAATTGGATTCCATTCGACAGACCTGTAACCATCAAATAAGAAAACCCTTGTTTTTAGTGTAATTCTTGAGGGTTTATTGGATGTAGCACTTTCACAACCTTTCAGACTCTACCACCACCTTAGAAACCTTTATTTATGCCCCAATATGCTTAGAAAACAAAGAAACTAACCCTAGGGTAAAAACTCTATTTTCAAGTGAAAAAAAACACCATTTTCATACCTTTAACTCTTCATTTTATTTCAAAACCCAGTTCTCCACTCCTTCCACTCTTGAAATATCATTTCATAATCCCTACCAACTCATCCCACTGAGTCACATTGGAACACAGTAGGTGGGATGGGATTCAAGCCATTAAAATTGCAAAACTCTTATTCCCCTGTTCAGGAACTCGTCTAGAGAAAATATGAATTTTGAGGCACAAAATGAATAAAGAAACCCTCTATTAAGAAGTCAGAATAAACTCAAGACATGTAATAATGTTTCTACATAAATTTTTGATACAAAAATGCTTGAATGGCCTATGCACAGGCAGAAAACACAAGAAAAACAGTAAAATATGAACTGGGCAATTGAAACTTTATTGATTCAAAGAAAAAAAATCCTTCAACCAAACCTGTCTTGAGCCCTTGAAGGCCTTAAGTACATTTCTATGCCTTGGAATCAAACTCCCAATGCCTTTAACCACCAATCTTAACTGAATTTTGAAACCTTAATGACCATTGAAGGCCAAAATACAAACATTTTTCACATTAATATGACTCAATGAAATGTTGCACTTTTCCACTTCTAAATTTACTAAGACCTCACTTAATGGCTTGAAATAGCATCATTACATGTTCAAAACACTGTTCTTTCTTGTCCCTAAACAAATTTACTAATTTTTCCTTCAAAGGCTACAAAGCAATAACTAGGACAAGTTGGGATCTCCATGTTTTTTTAACCCTAAAACCTAAAATCTCATCCTAATACATGACCATTGATCCTATTAGATCTCATGATACATGACCATTGATCCGATTGGCCCCAATATGCTTAGAAAAATGGTGGTTACAACTTGCTAATGCCAATGAAATGTGGGGGCAACAAGATTTAAGGTTGGATCAAGCTTGTGCAAGTCCTAATAGATGTGTTTGATGAATTTATAGGGTGTGGCAAGGTTAAAAACATTGATTTCCTTAAAAACCTCATGAAAGTTGCTAAAAATGAAGTTGCACCCAAGTTGGATTTGAGGAGCAAAAGTGGCAAGCCACTATAATTTATTAGATATAAATAGGAGATATTACAAAACCTGGTCCAAATGAGCATACTGACAGGAAAGAACCAGGAAGAAAACCTTCAGTTGTAGCTTGATTAAGTACAAAAAGTTAATACAAAATTGTCCCAATAATAGTAACAAAGCATACACCTGTATGACTAATTCAACCTATGAGTTTCCAAAATACAAAGCCCTTTACATTTTAAACATACCCTTTATACAATGCCAGACATTTGAACCATATTTCAAAAAACATCACTGGGTATAGATTATGCCCATACACAATTATGACCTTTTTACATTGTTTCTGATTTGAGAATTCAAATGTTACAAAATTTTCCTATTGGAGGCATTTAGGGCACAGTATTCTACAATAGTAGTATGTTCATGTTCTGGACTGACAAGCACCTATACAAACCATCAAGGTAGCTTAGAATAACCAATCTATATTATTCTAAATGACACAAAATATGATGAGATGGTAATGCAAACTATAAAAGACACTTAAAATAACCAATCTATATTGTTGTAATCTGTTGCATACCTCTCCGAAAGGATCAAAGCTAGCTATTGTTGTAGCAGGTCCATGATCAATCATGGCAGGAATATCGTAAAAGTGGGAAAATGAGAAATCTATATTGTCACAATAGAAAAGATGGTTAGACTAACAAATCTGTATTAATCTAAACAACCTGAATGATGATGAGTTGGTGATACAAACTATAAAATATTCTTAGATAACCAATCTATATTGTTCTAATTTGTCGCATACCTCCGAAAGGATCAAAGCTGGCTATTGTTGTAGCAGGTCCATGATCAATCTTGCCAAAAATGTCACAAAAATGCATACAAAATATCACTATTAAAGACACCTGCATTGCAATAGTATATAAAATATCAATATTAAATAAAGAAAACTAATGAACTTAAACATAATGAACATAAGCATTGTACCTTCCATTCTTGAAAATGCTATTCAAGTGTGCCTGAAGGGTCATCTCTTTGCTTAAGAGTATCTAATATTGCTTCATGATCAACATTACTAAGTGTCCATAGTTGTTTTGTCTTTGGTATGGCATGATGCTTCAACAACTTAACATTTGTTGCTATAACAAGGTACGAATACATGAGAATGGTTTTGTGTTTCTCATAGTCTTCAAATGCAGGTATGCCATTCTTTAAATCATGTATGTTTGTAACCAAGTTCCTGCAACCACAACTAAACCTGTAGGATACATGAAAACATCATCTTCCATCAGTTGTGTTAGCTTATGCTTTACCTGCACACATCGAGCCAATCAATAGTCTAATCTCTCTTCA
>VDFB02047230.1:372626366-372638683 GCA_007258455.2 Sequoia sempervirens | reverse complement strand
CTCTCTCTCCCTCTTCCTTCCCCCTCCTAATGAACTATCTCTATCTCTCCCTCCCCCCTCCTAATAAACTCTCTCTATCTCATTCTTCCCCTCTCCCTTCCCCATCCTAATTATCTCTCCCTCACTCTTTGCTTTTTCCCCTCCTCCCTTCTCACTTCCCCCCCTCTCTCTCTCTCTCAAGTCTCTCCCTCCTACCTCATCTCCCCCTCTCAAGACTCTCTCTCCCTCTCACTCAATCTCTCTCTCTCTTGCCCAACCTCCACCTAATTATTGTAAAGTTATGCATGCACAAATCAGATATCTGATTTGAAACACTAAAATTGTGCCGTTGGGGAGCATTAAAAAATTGTTTTATTTTCAGAGTTCTACATATCAGATATCGGATTTGTTCGGATATCCTATCTTTAGGCCATAGGAAAACCCCATATGGCCCCATTTTTGCATTCCAATAGACCCTACATTCTTTTTACAGGCTTTGCAAGCAAAAAACATGTGGTTTCAGAGAGGAAGGGACAAAGATCAACTTTTTGGAGCATCTTCCACTCAAATTTGTCATCAACTATGATTTTTCAGCATCTTTTATGAGGTATAATGGGGAGTAGCAGTCGTCGGAAGCATAAACATAAGAGAAACCTTACAAAAGAACAAATTTAAGCATATAGACAAAAAGATAAAGGTCATAGGAAGAGAAGACAAGGTATGTTAAATATTGGTGAATCTGAGTCCTTTGGTCTTTCTAGTGAAGAGGAAATTGAATATGTAGAAGGTGAAAATGTTGAACATGATATTGAAATTGGGAATGAAAATGTTAAAATTGATACTCAAAATATTCAAGCTAAAAATGTTGGAATTGAAGATGTTGAACATGATATTCAAATTGGGAATGAAAATATTGAAATTGATAATGAAAATGTTCAAGGTAAAAATGTTGGATTCAAAGATGTTGAATATGGTGCTGAAAGTGGGAATGAAATTATTCAAATTGAAGGTGAAAATGTTGGAAATGAAGATTTTGAACATAATATTGAAGCAAGTGTAAATTATGTTTCACCAAATTACATGAGAAATGAAGAACCTTGTATGGAAGAAATACATATTCCAATTTCAAGACCCTCAAGAACCCCTAAATGGTTACTTGAATTTGATGAGAATATTATAAACAATTTTGAAGGCAAGAGGTCAACATGAACTGTTTGGTTGTGGGCTAGAAGACTTTTCAAACAATATTTTAGTGATAAGACATTGACCGAGCAATGCCAACTTTTTGTGCAATTTCTAAAGATGCAAAAGATGAGACCTTTGCTAGCCAAATTGAAGATTTGTGTGAACAAGAAGACTGAAAAAAATTCTATTATTGTCAAAAATATTTTTAATGCTCTCAAGTCTATTGGAAAAACTAACAAGAAAAAAGATAAGAGAGTTGCTCGGAGAGTCATTACAACTACCCTGGTAAGCCGTCAATTGAAAAAGGCTCGCTTCATGAGACAAACTTGTATTGATTTTGACATAAATCATAAAACTTTGGATAGAGCACTTGCAAGAAGAGAAAGAATAGATGATCCTCTTCAAAATGATACATGGGATTTTCTTGGGAGGCTTCCACGTGTTGATAAGGAGCTAATTGATAATGTAAAACAAGTAATTCAACAATTTTGGCATGATAACTCTAGAGTATCACCCAATGCAAAGGATGTTTTAAAGTTAAGAATCAGAAATCAAGACCATACACCACATCCTAACCATTTCTTGGAATCAAGCCAAACAATGTTGTTCAAAAAAATTATTGAAACACATCCAAATATGGAAATCTCGCAAAGGATTTTTGAAGGTTTGAAGCCATTTTATTGTATGCCTCTTAAAATTTGTAATACTTGTTGTTGAAAATACCATGTGGATTTTTCAATGTACCATAAACTATTATGCTATATCCATTCTACTTTGCATACTAATGAAATGTTGCAGGAGTGTGGTGTAATGCATCTTCCGAAATCATCAAGGGACTTGTTAGATATTTTTTTATGTTCTAGAGATGATAGTTGTTTTTTCTATAGAAATGATTGTTTAAATGAAAAGTGCTCACAATGTGGTGGCTTGTCAAAGTTTGTTCAATGTTTTCATGAGGGTTTCGAACATGAATTTTGAAAGAAGCTTGTTGAGAAAAAGAGATATGAGATAGTCAAATATACTTTGCAAAGTGGAGGTGAAGGTTCTAGATGTGAGTTGGTTTCAAAAGAATGCAATGTTGCTGATTTTATTTCAGATTTTAAGGACAATCTCTTCTACAAGTATGCAAGGCATAGTCATAGGTCTTAGTGGTTGGATCAACAATTTAGAATGTGTAAGGACTCTTTCCGATTTGCACTATTATATCAGTGGTTGATTTTGCAGAAAACTACACATTGCAACCACAAAACGAGGTGCAATCTCAGTATTACAATTCCATTCAAATTGCTATATTTGTCCATATAACATTTAGACATGCACTTGATCGTATAGAGGAGGATCAAAAGATAATAAGAGAGTATCATTTTTATATGAGTGATGATAGCTCTCACTCATCCGAGTATGTCCAACATTGTTTTGAGAATTTTTTTGAGTTCTTGCAGGAGCATGATATAGCAATGGGCCGACATCTCATTTGGTCAGATAACTGCATAGGTCAATTCAAGAATGCTCGTATGTTTTATTGGTTGAGTAGAATGCATGTAGAGAGGGGTGTACCTCATATTTGGAGTTTTTTTGAAGCTGGGTATGGGAAAGGGGAGCACGATGGAGTAGGTGCATGTGTAAAAAGAGCTCTAGTTAAGGAGCAATTGAATATTTCAGGAGAAATATTTAGTGATGCACGTTCTATTGTTGATTGGTGTAGTTCAGCATTGTCACAGGGAGCGACACTTGATTAAAAAGTGTGCAAATGCTTTTGGTTGGTTGAGGAGGGAACAGTGGGAGGCAAATTGGATTGTCATACAATCAAAGATTCTACAAAGATGCATTCATTTTGAAGCTCAAATGCAAGCACATGGACCATTTGGACACGAGATTTGGCTTGTTTTTGTCAAAGTTGTATTTAGTGCGAGTGGGATCAATGCGATTCAAGTGAGTGGGTGGATATGTGGGTTCCACAATATCTAACTCCATTATCTCAAACAATATCCATGAGAAATGACATAATGGAAAGTTCAGTTGATTACGACTGACTTTCAGATCTACTACAGCCAGGACATGTTTTGCAATTGTTGCACCACAGGGGAATGAAGAGAGATCATACTATTGGTTGGCTCGATGTGTGCAAGTAAAGCATAAGCTAACACAACTGATGGAAGATGATGATGGGTTCGTGTATCCTACAGGTTCAGTTGTGGTTGCAGGAACTTGGTTGCGAACATATATGGTTAGAAAGAATGGCATACCTACATTTGAAGACTATGAGAAACACAAAACCATTCTCATGTATTCAGCACCTTGTTATAGCAACAAATGTTAGTTGTTCAAGCATCATGCCGCACTCAAAGATAAAACAACTATGACACTTAGTAATGTTGATCATGAAGCAATATTGATAATTTCCAAGCAAAGAGATGACCCTTTAGGCACACCTCTGAATAGCATTTTCAAGAATGGAAGGTACAATGCTTAGGTTCATTATGGCTAAGTTCATTATAATTTAATATAGATTTGTTATCTAACCATCTTTTCTATTGTGACAATATATAGATTTCTCATTTGACAAATTTTATGATATTTTGGCACATTGATCATGGACCTGGCTACATAATAGCCACCATCCTTTTCAAGAGGTATGCGAAAGATTACAGTAATATAGATTGGTTATTCTAAGCATTTTTTATAGTTTTCATTACCAATTCATCATCATTCAGGTTGTTTAGATTAATATAGATTTGTTAGTCTAACCATCTTTTTCTATTGTGACAATATAGATTTCTCATTTGACAAATTTTGCGATATTTTTGGCATGATTGATCATGGACCTGCTGCTACAATAGCCAACTTTGATCCTTTCAGAGAGGTATGCGAAAGTTTACAGTAATATAGATTGGTTATTGTAAGAATTTTTTATAGTTTTCATTACCAATTCATCATCATTCAAAGTTATTTAGATTAATATAGATTTGTTAGTCTAACCATATTTTCTATCAGACAATATAGATTTCATTTGACAAATTTTGCAATATTTTTGAACGCATTGATCATGGACTGCTACAACAATAGCCAAAATTTCTTTTGATCCTTTCGGAAAAAGAGGTATGCGAAGATTATAGTAATATAGATTGCTATTCTAAGCATCTTTATTCTAAGCATCTTTTCTATTGTATGTAGCTTTAACCGCTTAGCTTGATGGTTTGCACAGTGTTTGTCAAAATTAACGGAACATACTACTCTTGTGGGAAGATCATGCCTTGAATGCTCCAATAGGAAAATTTTTTGTAAATTTCACTTGGAAATGTGAAACAATGTAAGAAGGCCATAACTGTATTGAGACAATTCTATAGTAACTTATTATACTAATCGAAGCAAACGGAGAAGCTTTTCCGTTCTTTCCTACCAAGATAAGCCAACTGTGCTTTGTAATATCTCCTATTTATATAATAAATTACAAAGGGGTTTGCCACTTTTCTCCCAAAAAAATTAAAAAATGTCATGAAATCACTTCCAATGTAACTGAGTCTTGATCTAGCAAAGTGGAAACAAGGTATTTGGGTGTGCATAATGTTCAAGCTGATTGAGTAAGAGTTTTCTGATGCATGAGTCAGGTGGCTTTCAACAACACAATTATAATTAAAGATGAAATTGTTATAACCTACACAAGCTTGATCCAACCCTTTAGCACTTACAATTACAATTACAACACAATCTTGCTACCTTTTAGCACTTTCGCCTCGTAGCGGGAAATCATCGTCCAATGTAGCTCAAAGTGATTCGCATTTGGGTGCAAAATAGATCATCCTGGCATAAACGTATTCCATACGGATGTGTTGAACAGTCTATTTGGTACAGTTGTGGAATGAAAGTTGCACCACTTTGCAACTTTATTAATCGCTATAACCGCAACTTTTCTCCATCGAAAAAGTCATCACTACAGAAAACGCCCGAGATAGAAAAAATTGAGAGGTTTTTGTAGATGGTCCCAACACTTATCCCCGTAGGGCTCGAAGAGAGTTCGTATGCCCCACGGTCTCCAAGAAATATCCTTCAAATATTTCTGCCTTTTTAGCACTTTGACTCTTAAGGAAATCATCTACCTTAATGTAGCCTCGGGAAAGTGATTCTAAGATATTTGGTGCAAAAGAGACTATCCCGTGAACGCACTCCATACCTAACATATTGGAATATCAGTCTGTTTGGTCATATGAGTTATGGAATGAAAGTTGCACCACTTTGCAACTTTACACTGCTTGCATCTGGCAACTTTTCCCTTCATTGAAAAGTCATCACCATAGGAAAACGCCTCTGAGATAGCAAAAACCGAGATAGATTTTTGTAGATGGTCCTAAATCAAGATCTCAGAAGTCTTCCATTAAAGATTCTCAGATGCCCTATGGTCTCCGAATATCCCTTCAAATATTGCTGCCTTTTAGCACTTTGGACTCTAAGGGAAATCATCGGTCCAATGTGGCTCGAAAGATTCAAAGATACGGGGTGCAAAAGAGGACCATACCTAGCGATAATGCATCCATACTAACGCGGTTGGAATGTACCGTTTGGTCGCATTGCTGCATAATGAAAAGTTTCTGCTGCAACTTTACTGCTGCTTCCATCAGCGGCACGCCCTCACTGAAAAAATTATACCCGCGAGGGAAGCGCCTCGAGATAGAAAAAATTGAGAGAGGTTTTTGTAGATAGTACCAACACAATCCTGTAGCCTCTGACAGAGAGTCTGTATGCCCCACGGTCTCCGAAAAATATCCCTTCAAATATTGCTGCCTTTTAGCACTTTGGACTCTTAAGGGAAATCGTCGGTCCAATGTAGCTCAGAGTGATTCGGTGTATTTGGGTGCAAAATAGGACCATCCCTAGCGTAAACGTACCCATACAGATATGTTGGAACAGTCTATTTGGTCGTATGAGTTGCAGAATGAAAGTTGCACCACTTTGCAACTTTACACTGCTTGCATCTGGCAACTTTTCCCTCCACTGAAAAGTCATCACCACAGGAAAACGCCTCCAAGATAGAAAAAAATGAGAGAGGTTTTTGTAGATGGTCCCAACATGATCCCATAGCCTTTGACGAAGAATCTGTATGCCTCACGGTCTCTGGGAAATAGCCCTTCAAAAATTGTTGCCTTTTAGCACTTTGGACTCTTAAGGGAAACTAGTGGGCAGCAGAGTTAACTTCTTCACAAAATTGGTTTGAAGTAATTTCATTCTTTTTTGTGCATTTGAGAGACATTTTGACTGGAGGTTGGTCTATGAGCCCTGTTCTATGATATTACGAAAAGGTATTGTGGACCTATATTAAGCTACCACTCTCAATATCATACAAATTAAACCCTCGCATCAATAGACTATGTATATCAAGCTACCACAATTTTGTTGATGTTAGTAGCTTAGTCGATCTCTTCCAACCACTCCAGCACATGACAGAGCTTGGAAAAGACAGAAGGAAGTCCGCTAGCAAAGAGGAGAGTAGAGTTTGCTTCAAGAGTAAAACATGGCACTTGCTAAGACTAAGCCCGCCCAGCCATACAAAAGTGGCATACAATATAGCCAAGTCTACTCCAAGGAAATAATCAATGGCTTGGTATAAAGCAAAGTCCACTAGCAATACATAAAGGAAAGTTTTCCTTTGTTTCTTGGCACAAACACTTAGCAAAGCCCGCCCATGTTAAGAAAGGGATGTGTCAAACATGATTGAAGTCCACCACATGTCTTGGCCATGAAACTTGACAAGGTCTGCGCTTACCAAAGAGTGACATGGCATAAAAGATGGAATCTTGCCAAATCCACTTCAAGAGGATAATGAGTTTCTGCACTTAGAAGAATATGAACATGGAAAGTGAATGAGTGAAGTCCGCTCAGCATGTTAAGTCTGAAATGGCAAGAGAAAAGAGGAAGTCTACCAGCCTTAAAGTGAAATTGAGCTCGCCCCTCATTTGTAAAGGGTGGAGGCAGTGTATAGAATTGGTTTGATAGACTATTTCTGATAATAAAAGCTTTTATGCATGATTTGATTTGAACCACTTTTATTGTCAAATAGTGTGCATGGTTGCATAACTTCTTCCACCATAGATTGGAGATAGATTAGAATTAGATTACACCTGGAATAAAATTTGCTTTGAAAGTTTGTTAGATGAATGCAAGATTTGATAAGCATTGATTTATGGTGGAACTTTTGCTCATACTTTCTCTGAACAGATGATTTTCGTTCAATGCTTAAAGTTAGCCTGAGCTTACTCTATGGATTCTTAACTTTTGTCTGAATAAATATTGTTTGATTAGAAGGTAGTTATTCATGATATGAAAACCATAAGCACATTTCCTTGAAGATTGCAATGGCTTTGCATAGTCTGCGTGATTCCTACGTGGTGAAACAAAGTTTGGTTTCGTTTCACCAAGTCAATACCGTCTCTTGAATTCTTAGGAAGTAGATTAGAACTTCTAACCCCTTGTCTCCTTTTTCAGTTTGTTTGATCTGCAACTCAAATAAAAGAGCTTCATTGTCTAGACCTTCATTGTGAATTGAAAAAAATCCAGCGTAAGTCCCCTTGTGATTACTAGAAAATCACAACGCCCATTGAGCTTACCACACGTCAAGACCTGACATAAGAAACCTTGGAATTTCCATATGATCGTCTCATAATCTTAGCATACGGTGTGGCTTTTCAAGAGAGGATAGGGTGTCTCTAGGCATATTTATTTTGATGTACGAGTGTGTCATAAAACACGCATCAACAGGTTAAAGATAAGGATTTGACAATGCTTTCCCTCAATGGTTTTCCATTGTCTTGGGAGTCCTATATTCAAGGAATTAGTGCAAGGTCCAAACTCCTGAAGTTCAATCGTTTGAGGGCCGATTGCATTCATTATGAATCAAGATTGATGGTTAGAGGTGTTGGCCAAAATTCTACTAATGAAGAGATTCATGTTCTTTCCGCCCAATCTTCAAAGAAGAAAGGAAGAAGTGGAAAGAAGGGATTCTTCAAGAGGAATCGAGACAAAGGAAATGATGGTGCTCCCCCTTCCAAGAAGAAGCGAGACTTGTCCAAGATTCAATGCTTTAGGTGTGATAAGTTTGGTCACTTTTCCAAACATTTTTCAGATAGACCTAAGCATCAAGCCTCTGTTGCAGATGTAGATTATGTTTCTCCACAGAAGAATGAATATTTGTTTTGCTCAGCATTGTCAAGCAATGTACCCACTGACACCAACACTTGGATGATTGACAGTGGTTTTCTCAGAAAGAGGGAGTTGATTATGAAGAAACATTTGCTCCTATTGCTCGTTACACTTCTTTTAGAACTATCATTTCCCTTACTGCATCAAGAGGATGGAAGATTCATCAAATGGATGTGAAGACAACTTTTCTCAATGGCGTGATTGAGGAAGAAGTTTACGTCAAGCAACCTGATGGTTTTGAGGTTCATGGGAAGGAGTCACATGTGTGTAAGCTGAAGAAGGCCTTGTATGGTCTTAAGCAGGCTCCTTGTGCATGGTACAAAAGGATTGATCGGTACCTATCTAGTTTGGGCTTCTTGAAGAATGATGCTGATTCAAATCTCTACTTCAAGGTAATCAATGGTGATGCATTAATATTGGTACTAATTCATGCTTCTAGGCTGCATATATATATTATTTTTACATGTTTTCCTCCATTGTTCATTTCGCAAGTAAATGGTTGCATAGTGTGTGGAATGAGGCTGACGGGCTTTGTGGTGAAATCTTTTCATCATCACCATCTGGATTTGTTACTTGTACAATGTGAAATGTCCTTTGAGTTTGAAAAGATGTGCAATGCAATGTAATCAATAATATGAATAAATTTTTAATTATTAGTTATGTAATGTAGAAGTAATTGCATAACTACTTAAGGACCGACTTTGTAAAACTATGTAATTGAAATTTTTTCATCTGCTCGGCATCTAGTTGTTCCTTATGCAATGTGAAGTAATGCTTTGAGTTTGAAATATGTACAATGCAATGTAATCAGAAATATGAATAAACTACATAATATAACCATTCTTTTATTCTATTGTTCATCAAGATATTTACCCATTGCTCACTTGATTAAATTTTCAAAGAGATTAATTATGCACATGAGGAGGAAATTAAATTTTGATTGTCAACTTCTATATATCAAATTATCCAATAATCAAGTGTATGTCCATATACAAAAATAGCATCAACACAAACTCAAACAAAATTTTACAATATGTGGCATATGCCATCTCGGTATCTATTCAATAGTTACATGCCAAAATGTCTATCTTATCCTAAACTACTGGTGGATCATCAAAATGGAGCCTCTTTGAAGCACTCGTTGCCTCTGAAGGTAGCTGCATAAGAAAAATTCAAACCACAATTGAGATTAGTTATACTATATAATTTAAAATCAAGTAATTAACATCAAAATCAATATCATTAAATTATAATTGAACTCTAAAATTATAATCTTGATTACCTGAAATATTCGTCTCTTCAAAGGGTCAAGAGTCCTTGAATATGCCCCTCTCAAAGAACCGACCAAACCATCTTTTGTAATTTCAATCTATATAGGTGAACAAAAACATAAAAGTGATCCAAGTTAGCATACAATTGTCAGTAATAGGAACATATAAATACCAAACACAAAATAAAATGAACATACTTCTTAGGTTGATCTTTTTCTTTATCTCCTTTAGGTGTTTGACTCTGTGAGGTGCTTCAACACCTACTCCTTAAATGTTTCATCGTGCTACTTTTGGCGTTGTGGCCCTTGCCAACAGAACATATAGCTCATAATTCCCACTGGACATAATGGCAAAGTACATATGGAAACTACCAATCTATGTCCATGTATGTATAATCGATATAAGATCTTCAAATTCTTAATTCAATCAAATTTGGAGACAATTACCTTCCACACCCTCCAACAGCCGCTTAGCAAATCTGAACAAGACTACTTTCAAAACTGCACTAAGTATTTCCTACTGAGGAAAATAAGATAAACATATAAGTTATTATAATTTCATTAATGACAATTCAAATGACAAGAAAGTATATAATAAAAAAATGTAAATGAGTGAGTGAAAAAATATATTCTGTGTGCATGTTGAGGCCAAATAAAATGTCCCTAAGGGCGCTATCAGTCACCTATGTGAGCTCCTCCTCAAACATCAACTATTAAATTGACCATGTAAGTAAATATTAGTACATTATACTATCTCTTATTAATATTCATTTAAAAACAAATGCAAGTTATGAATTCATAACTTAAATTTTACCTGTGTCACTATTCCAATGTCCCCCTCTCTAGCAGGAGAGGACTTTGTACGATGTGCTCCACTCCCTTGCGTCTGATCTATAATGTCCACATCATGGAAGTCATAATCGGAAGTGTCCAAGAGATGCTCGGCAGGCTGTACAAGAGGACCCAAGCATATCTGGCGGCACATGGAGCAAGTATGTGGTACACAAATATGTGGACCTGACGAGGATGACGTAGCAGCACTCGAGCCATCACCAACATCACCAGAATGTGGTTGAGCTACTACAAAAGCATGCGAAACCAAAAGACCACTCAAAGAGTGAATAGCGTGGATAGTCTATGTGGCTGCATCCTGCATAATATCTGGATGGTATACTGAAGGTGGCAGAGGAAGGGGAGGAGGGGGAACATATGGGTGGGGTATTACTCTAACTACCCCTGGTCTATCCTAGGGCATACCTCCACCAACGTCTTGGAAGGGTTTAATGTAAAAGTAATTGACATGATGCCCTAACACAAACTCAGCATATAATTTTTTTATAAAGTAAAATGGTATATCACAATTGTTGTTCGGTGGTTTCAAAAAAACCATACATCAATGATCCCAAAAGTTTTCTACAATGTCTCTATGAGTGCACCATTTTATAGAAAGTTTTGGTTTATTAACATTAACCGGCAAACCATTGTGGGGGTTAACAAATAAAGAGGCTATTTGGGCTTTGGTTATTCCAAGATCTTTCACATCATCATAGGACAATCCACATGCATAATATTCTCTCATGTCTTCTCGCCATGAATGAAAGGCATTATGTTGCGAGGAGAGGGTTTCTATGTTTTTAATTATTTCTTTCATTGTGTTTGACATCTCAGATAATCGAGGGACTCTCATATAAACTTTAGAAATGCCCCTTAATTGTTGCAATTTTTCACAAATTAATTCTTCAATTGATGGTTGTGGAGGTGGTGGAGCGTTTGGCATTTGTGCATTTTCATTGTTAGCAGCCATAATGCTTGATTAAAGTTAAAAACAAATTAATCTAATTAAAATTAGACAATATAAATGAAAATATCATAAAAATACCCTAGTTTTTAAAAAAAATCCAACAAAAACCCTAGTTTTTAACAAAAATCTATAAAATTCTCTAATTTTTAATCTAAATACATAAAAAACACTATTTTTAAATCAAAATCCATTACAAACATTCAATTTTCATCAAAACCCATACTAAACTCAAATTTTTCATAAAAAATCTATCAAAAACCCTATTTTGAAAAAAATCTATAAAAAATTAACTAAAATTACACAAATCTAATTGAAAATTTAATTAGAGCAAAGAAAAACCAAGAATCTAACATTTTGAAGATGGATTTGCGCGAAATCAGATATTTGATTTGCAAAATGAAGTTTTCACTATGCACCCACAGTTAAACAAATGTGAAATGAGTTTTAATCAGGCCGAAATGAAATATATGTGTGTGTCGCAAATCGGATATCTAATTTGGATCAGATATCCGATATGGAAATCTAGGTTTGGGCTTTGCTTCGATAGTTTGTACTGACACCCAAGCCACATAAAGTCAACTCGGCATTTTTCGCATTTTTGAGTCGATGAAACACGTATTTTTTTCTCCATTGCCACTTTTTGCAATACCATGATCTTGCACATACCCGAATAATATTTAAATATTATTTCAATATTTTAGTTAATGTATAAATATTTAAATATATATATTACTATTATATAAAATATTTAAATATTATATCTTTCCCTCTCTATCTCTCTCTCCATCTCTCTCTCTCCCAAGTCTCTCACTCAATCACTCGTATCTCTCTCCCCTCTACCCTCTATCTCTCTCTGACTCCCTCCCTCTCTTTCACTGACTCCCTCTCTCT
>VDFB02047230.1:372614790-372626266 GCA_007258455.2 Sequoia sempervirens | reverse complement strand
GTAATTAAAAATTCATAATTAATTATTTACTTGGAAAAAATACAAACAAATATGCATGGTCTGGACATGAGTCCTACCTTATATCTAAAATATTATAAAAAATATTATGATTTTATTATGGTTAGGGTGGTAAGATAGATACCTACTTCTTATTGTTTCCTTGAAATTTAAGTACTACTGCATTGAAATTTCAAATTTTCACCAAATAGATTTTTTTTTTAGAAAAATAAACCTACTAGTTTAGAAACTACATTCAATTTTCCATAGAGTCTATTCCTACATATTTTTGAAATAATATAGATAACTTATTCAAATTTTTACGTCAAGTTGCCTAACTCTGATTTTTCTGAATTTTCATTGCCACCTAAGGGCCTATTTTTTCCATGATGATCCTGCACATACCCTATTTAAGGAGGTTGCAAATATTGTAAATGGAAAAAATAATATTATAATGAAACTCACCCAAGTGGGGTTTTAATTGAGTTACCAAATTAGGTTAGGTTTTTCTACTCCTAAGAACATGTTAGTTAGGTTTGGATGAAAAAATGCATATTTTGCAAGTTTCAGTGCAAAAAGACATTAGGATACATTAGGTTTTTAAAAGAAAAGCATGTATTTTCAAATGGTAATTGTTTTTGAGGTTAATTCATGTTGAATCAATGAGAATACACACTCCAAGAATCCGTGGGAGCAAGATTTCATGAAATACCCTATTTTTTGTCAAATTTATATCAATTTTCTGCCATTATAGTATGAAAATAGAATTGTACAACCCTGTACGAAGCCATGCAAAGATCTGTGAATGGATGGGAGGATAGATTTTTTTTTAAGAATCCAATGCAATTTGTTTGGTGTGATTTCATTGTGTTTTGAGCAAGATATGAAAAAAATACTACCAGTAGCCCTGTTATAGACCTAGGGTTTCCAACAAGAAAAAAATTCATAACTTTTGTTTACACCATTGAAAATTATTGAAACTTTGTGAAACCCTTCCTTAGGCTATTGTACAGGTTCCCACAAAAGGAGAAGTCCTAATTCAATAATTTGTGTGATTTATGAAGGTATGAGTGTATTCATTGTTATAAAGACTATCAAAACCCTAGGCTTCTTGAGAGTTTAATGGAAAAAATTAGATTGTTTGAATTCACTACAACAAAGTAGGGTTAGACCACCTTCAATCTAGTCTATAGAAACTGAAAACCATTTGTTTCTTGCATTTTTTATCACTCTACATCATTTTTGTATCAGAGCCTAAAAGGTCCAGGAAGAGGAACTTGAGAGTTTCAAATGGGTTTGATGAGGAAGTTAGTTATACATTCATCGATTCTTGGAGAGATGTGTATTTCAGATTGATAGGTTAATGTGAAGAACCTGGGTACCAAAATATTGGGCAAGAGGAAAAACAAAGAGAATCTCTAGGTGAGGTATCGATAAGTCAAGAAGAGAAGATAGAAAGATGCAACAACAAGATAAGAAAGAAGGCCTCAAAAAGGACATGATGAAATTCAATAAGATAAGACAAGATGCATATTTTGATAGAGAAATGACAAAGTTGAGGAAAGATATTAAGCTTGTAGTACAACAGTGGATTGAGGAAGGATACCAAGAATATGTTGGGTATTGGTCAATGTGCAAGATGGTGAAGTGGCTCGTAAAGATGATTGTTAAGAAAAGAAGAAGGCAACAGATGGCTGCCTTGAAAAGAGAAGATGAAGCAAATAAAGAAGACAAATTAATTAGCATTGGCATGAAGCAAGATCAAGAGTGTCTTCAAGGTAAGCGAAGCGTAAGAGCAAGTGTAGAAGTAAAGAGAGAACAATGTTCTCAAGAAGACACATATACAAAGATCCATTGGAAAGAGACACATTCAAGGAACCAATAGGTTGGTGATGATAAGAAATTTGATAAGAAGATAGGTATAATTGAGATAAAGGAAGAAACTCGAAAGCAAGCACAAGGAGCTAGTGAAGAGGCACATTGGCCTCATGGATTTTGTCTAATGTATGTTGATGATAATGTTTGTATAGGTGTAGACCAAGGAGAGAATAAAGAGGATGAAGAAATGGACAATGGTAATGAGGCATATGAAAGATAAATATAATTTTGGAGTCTTGTAGCTGAGAAGGAGATAAGAAGGAGAAGATACAAGAAGGAAGAGAGAAACAAAAGAGTGACAACCAAGAAACATAGATTCGATAAAGCCAAGCAGAGAGAGGATCAAGAGGAGGTCAGAGAACAACTAAGAATACAACACAATTGGAAGCAAAGAAAATGTAACTCAAATTTCTCCTACCTCAGGAGTATAATGCAGGAGCATCCAACAACCTAAAAATGTAAGTTTTTGATTTTGATGAGAAAGTTCATGAAGAGGTCCATTTTGGTGTTTTAGCATGGATTCCCACTCAATGGGATCCTTTTGAGTATGTAATAAGGTCTAGAGGAGTTTCCCTCCAAAAGACTATGTTTAAATATATGAATTTGTTAAGGAGTTCTAGGAGGTCATAAGCTAGGAATGTTATTTAAGGAGGTTGCAAATATTGTAAAAGGGAAAAATAATATAATAATTAACCTCACCCAAGTGGGGTTGTAAGTGAGTTACCAACTTAGGTTAGGTTTTTCTACTCCTAAGAACATGTTAGTTAGGTTTGGATAAAAAATGCATATTTTGCAAGTTTAAGTGCAAAAAGACTTTAGGCTACATCAGGTTTTTGAAAGAAAAGCATGTATTTTTGAATGGTAACTATTTTTGAGGTTCATTAATGTTGAATCAATGAGAATACATGCACCAAGAAGTTGTGGGAGAAATATTTCATGAAATACCCTATTTTTTGTCAATTTTATGTCAATTTTTTTCAATTACAGTCTACAAACAACATTGTACGACCCTATACGGAGCCATGTTAGGATATGTGAATTGATGGGATGATAGATTTTTTTTTAAGAATCAAATGCAATTGGTTTGGCATGATTTCATTGTGTTTTGAGAAAGATATGGCAAAAATACTACCAACAACCCTGTTACAGACCTAGGGTTTCCAACAAGCTTAAAAAAATTATATATTTTGTTTGCACAGTTGGAAATTGATGAAACTTGGTGAAACCATTCCTTATGCTATTGTGCAGGTTCCCAACAAAGGAGAAGTCCTAGTTCAATAATTTGTGTGATTTATGAAGGTCTAAGTGTATTCATTATCATAAAGACTGTCAAAACCCTACGCTTCTTGAGAGTTTAATGGAAAATATCAGATTGTTTGAATTCAATATAGAAAAGTAGGGTTGGAACACCTTCAATGTAGTATATATAAACTAAAACCCATTTGTTTCTTGCATTTTTTTATCACTCTGCATTAGGTTGGGTTTCAAGGAATAGGAGGAAGGAAAGCTTGTCACTCAAGGAAAGGGAAATCTGAAAATTTGACATCGAAAGAAAACATAAGGAAAAGCCGAGGAGCTTGGAGTTTTCGGATTTGCACCTGGAACTTGGTTAAAATTTTGGTAAGTTCAAGAACCTTGGAATTTCTTAACATCATTTTTTCCTTAACAAGTTTTATTTTATAGAGAACTGACGAGTTCTAAAAACATCAAAATCACTAAAAAAAATATTTTCTTGCCCCTGACCTCCACTTTCATGTTTGATTTGTTGCCATATCTTGAATCTGTCAAAGGTTCACAAGGTTATTAAACCTTAAATATGTCCAACATACACTTTCTTAGTCTTTGTTGGCACTCAATTAGGGATTCAAAACCAACCTACTTTCCAAAACACCTATTACCACTTGTTGGTAAGAGAAATGTTGAGTTTGAAGAATAGTTATAGGTCTTGAAAATGGGTTTATAACCTAGCCACCTTTATTGACATACACTATGCTCAAATCCTCTTAGCATTTCACCCTTGGTTCATAAACAAATGGTAAGAGTTGATAGAAGTTTTGAAACCTCAAGAAAAAATTAATGAACATTGTAAATTTATTTGTATTTCATCCTAGTTTCAAATTAGGCATTGGACACCAATAAGGACATAAAATTCTCCCAAATGATGAAAAATAAAGATAAAATCAATGTCAAGGATTTTTACTAGGTTCAAAAATTTTCATCAAGAGTAGATCTGATATTGCAAAACCTCTTCAAACTATTGAAAACACTTGAAAACCCTATAGCACTCCAAAATTAAGATTTATTTGATGAAAAATAGGCCTTTCAAGAAAAATGAACCCACTTATGATTTATCAAATTGTAATGCCCCTTAGTTTGCCTTGTCTGGACAACTTCTTGGATTTCAACTAGACTTTATGAGGTTGTTTATCTTGACTTTATGTTACTATTTGATAAACTTTATGACACTGTTGGATGTTACTTGGACATGATGATTATGTTTGACATGCTTTATGTTTGCATAGATTCTTAGTTGAGATGACATTGCTATATATGCTCATTGTAGTTTAATTGTTATTTTATCTCGTCAGTTGATGTGATATTGTATTGGTGAAGGGGAGGAAATTTCATCACTCGTTGCGAGTGCCTTGTGATTTCCACGATTCTCTCTTCACAGTGTGCATGAATTATTAACTGGAAACATGTACGACATTTGCTTTGTTTTTAGGTTTGCTGGTACATGACAATGAATTCACCTGGTTTCACAGGGCTAAGCGTGTCCACTACCCAACAATAATGTTGATTGGGAGATAGTAACGGGTTAACCTAGTCAAACCTCTACCCTAGTAAAGTGTGTTGTCAGTTCGTGTATTGGTCGTATTCTTTATCCATGTTGTATTGTTATTTTATTTATTGTGCAAGTTTAATTGTGAGGATTAAATTATATGTTATGATTAAGTATTTAATTAATTTGTATTATGAATGTGAAAAATTTATAATAAATAAATTAATTGATTTAATTTATGTTATAAGGTAATTTTAATTATTAGATTAAATATGAATTAAAATAAATAAGTTATTTAAATGTGATTTGAATTAAATAAATTATTTTAATTTCAAATGCATGTTATTGGGAAAAGATCTTAGAAATATCTTGGTTGTTAAAGGAAAGATATTTGTTGTGTTAACTGGAAGTTAGAAGGTTTTCTTTTCTAATTGTCTTAAAATTGATTTTCGGAGAGATTGATTGAAATTGTGAGAAAAGAAGGAAGTTGTTTTCACGGAAGAAAAAGAGAGGTTTTTGGAAATGGTTCAATTGTTTTGAGGTTTGAGGAAATTGTGAATTTGAGAAGCTCTCTGATAATTTTAGGAATCTAGTTTGTTGTATTATTGGCTGTGGATTATATTCTATTCTCTGGGAAGTGGCAATTCTTCTAGAGGAAGCTTTGGCAAGCTTTGGCAATTGAAGATTAAAGGGAAGCTCGACATCAATCTTCTATTCGTCAGATCTTTTGGAACAGGTTCCTTATTGCTTTGTGAATTATAATTTGAAAGAGATTTAATTTTATTGTATTGCAAATTGGAAAAGATTAGAAAATGACTTCTTTTTATTTTAGAAGCTTTTGTTTTTGAAATAAATTGTCGTGAATGTTGAACCTCTGTAGAAAACAATTTAGATCCTCTGTTTAAAATGAGTATTTGATATAGATTTATACAAAAGAAAATTATAGTGGAATTATAGAACCTTTGTTGAATTTAAATCTAAACTTAGAAAACCTCTTCTTGTGAAAATAAAATTTATTCTTTTGTAGAAGATATTTGATGACTTAGGAAACCTCTGTAAAATATTTCTACATTATTCCTGCAGAAAACTTCTAAGACTATAATTTATCTTCTTGTAGGAAATTTGGTTGAAATTTATATATATATATATTAGAAAATATATATATACATATACAATATATATATATATATATATATATATATATATATATATATATAATATATATATATATATATATATATATATATATATATATATATAAATGTTATTTGTTGTGGGTGGATGGGTGGGCTCCCTCTCACATGCAATGGATGCCTAGGTGGTCGTGTGGTGGAGGATGGGACGGGCGGGAGGCATTCGGGCTTGGTTTGTAGCAGTCATGCCAACCGGCTAAATTAGCGGCTTGCGGAGGTTTATTGCAGGGGCTAATTGACAGCTTTATAGCTCAAATTTTAAGGAGTGGGTTTAGAGGCATGTTGGGCGCTGTTATCACGAAGCTATCTAAGGGACACGTAGCGCACGGTAGTCCTTGTTCTGTGCACGGACGTGCCGAGTGGTAATAACCATAATTTGCATTGATCACAACTCTTAGTTGAAGTGAAGGGGGATGTATTTCCACTCATGCAAAGGACAGTTTGTAATGCCATTCATCTGGTTCCGTATACGATGGCTGGCGGATCATTATTAAGGTTTTCTATTAATCTCATGAAGTCTGTTCCTAAATTTAGGTTCGGTTCCTTGGTTTTTGCCTTTGTGTTTATTTTGCAGGGTGCACCGGTCAAATCTCTGGCAATGGAGAGACAATCGAAGTCGAAGTTCACCATTATCATTTCGGTGGAAGGTCTTGAATCCTTTGGTGTCGACACTCCTGTCTCCTTAATGGCAACGGAAAGGCAAATCGCCTTTCGGGAGGTAACGGACCAGCGTCTAAAACGCATCTTGCTCGAGGACGACCCGGTGACGGTTGCAGCAGTGAAGATGGTCCTTGGAAAGGGACATTTAGAGAGAAAAGAATTTGCTCGAGACAACGCCCAAATTTCATCAAGGTTTCTCGCCTCGCTCTTGGATATTGCCACCCCGAAGACATTGGCTAAAGAATTGATGGTGCAAATGTTTCGAAATGACTTGCTCGGTGGCATCGACACTACTCTGAAAGCGGCTCTTCCGGGCAAAGGCATACCGCGCCCTACGGACCTTGCGTCTATGTGGGAATCGGATGAAGCGATCAAAATTTACCCTTTTCTTCTGGACCTGAAAGGCCTCGAATTATCTAGACATCGTAAGCTTGCAGAGGTGGCAGTGGAGTTCTTGAAGCAAAAAGTGAAGTTAGTGCCGGTGGTGGGAACGGACTGGGTGGAAGGTTTCGTTTGTTTTGCAGAGGTAAATGGTTTCTGGTAATTAGTGGGATTACGGGTTGGTGTCCGTCTGGTTTTTTGGCTTGGTCTTGTCTTGTTACTCACAGTGTCTTCGAACCGGGGTCTAGTTTTTTGTAAATTTTGAAGAAGGTTGACTATGTGTATATCTTTGGCTCGATGCTTCCAATATGGAACTGGTTGAACTCTTCCGTGTTTGTTTTTGGCTATATGAAGATCTTCAATGTAATTATTCCTGCATAGCAGACGAATGTATATTTCTCTTTATATAAATAAAATCATCACCTTACGGATCAAAAAAAAAAAATGTATTTATTTGTTTTATTGATTTAGCTTTTTGTAAATTTCCTATGGTAGAATAGAATGAGGAATTGCCGTACGACGAATTTAATTATGAGGGGGGAAAGTTCTTTTTAAAATAAATAATTTTATTAGTTTCATGGGGGGCAGGTGAGGGGGTTACCCCACCACTGCTTACCATGGAGTGGGGGGGTGTGGCTTTTGTGGCAGCGCCCTCCACAGTAATGTGGAGGGGGTGCTATCATAGGCAGCACTCCCTTCTTCTTGAATGGGAAGCCTGGTGTGGCCAGGTCGTGATTTTGAAACCTGCGATTTCTTTTAATTTTTTTGTATAATATAAATTATATATATTATATGATATATGTTATTTATATTATTTATAATATACATAATATATATTATATATATATTTATATATTTGCTTATTTATATATGTGATAGTTTTAGAATTATATGTTTTTTTAATTTTCGAAAGGTTTTGGAAATTATATTTTTATTTTTAAATAATAAATAAATAAATATATTTAAATATATTTATTTAAAATGTTCAATTCGTTAGGTAATTATTTTAAAATGAATATTGGAAATGAATAATTGGATTATGTAATTAGAATATATATATATATATTTAAATATATATATTTATTTAAAAAGAATATTTATATATGAATATTATGTTGTTAATTAGTGCATGCAATACACAAGTAGGTGTTTTTAATAAAATGATTTTATTAGAAAGATTGAGATTTTTATTTATATGTGTTTGTGAAATTTGAGTTAACTAGTTTTAATTTCTTTATGGGTTGTAAACGGAAGTATATATTTTAATATAAGCATGCAAATGCATGGGCTAGTATATATATCTTAAAATAAAATGACTTAAGAAAGAAAGTTGATTTATATTTAGATAGATATTGTGTTATTAAAATGTTTAATGTACAAGTAGAATATTTTATAATGCAATGATTGTAATAGAGAAATTGATTTTATTATTATTATACGAAACTATGGAATTGGAGTTAATTAAATAGTTTTATTTTATTTCCTTATTATTACAAATGGAATTATATTTACTTTGAATAATTGCATGTGATGAGATATTGATTCAATTTGGATTTAGGAAATCCAAATGTTAGATTATTTAAGTGCCTGAATTGTTTTAAGTTGTGTTCTTTTCTATTCACGTTTGCAGGCAATTTGAGTTGAATATATGAGTAATTGTCAAACTGAAAGTTAAACAATTGGTTTGATTCATTGTTGATTTATTGGATTTGGGAAATCCTAATGGTTATTTAATTACTTGAGTGGCTTATTGTAATTGTGTATTCTTTTGTAATTGTGTATTGGGAATTGGGGATATTTGTTGTCGAGAAAATGTAAGTCTTCTAGAGATTGTAAAATTGTGAAAGGGTTGTTGTATCTTTTGTTCACCCTTTGAGATTTCCTTGGGTAGTGCACATATTTTGGATTCAGTATTTGACATCAGTAGGGATGTGTGAATTAGTTTGAACACCCGGTTACTATGAACGGGTTGTGTGACTTAATTTGGGAACCCAGTTACTACGAATAAGATGTGTTGTTCTTTGCAGAGTGGTTGATATTTGTTATTGTATTTTGTGCACTGTCTACCCTTAGGTTGTGATATATGTTATTGTGTTTTCAATAGGGGAGTGGCTTTCAACGGGGGTTGAGACACAAAGTGGTCCCAGGACAACTCGTGTGAAAGTCAGTTTAATCAGTGGAAATTAAATAACTTATATTAGGGATAGAGTAGCTTAATACATTTAATCAGATAATTTAGCCTTGCTCATTGGATCAAGGGCTTGTGTGAGACTTGAGATGATTCGGGAATGCTTGGAATGGAAAAATTGTTATCTTGTCTTCTCAAAAGATAATCGATTCCTTGTTGGTGTGCATGTGGGGTCGGGTTTGTGAGAGGTTACTAGGATAACCCAAAAGGGGGCCCGGGACCTAGGAAGATCTTCTTTGGATAACCAATGCAACCTTTGTGATGACACTCATCCTATGAAAACAATCAGTTTTTATTGTACAATGAATGTATTTGATTCAGTGGTTTTGGAAGCAATACATAACCTTATGTTTTGTGTTTACTGATACAGTGTTGTTATGTATTTACTAGTATAGTGTTGTTTTGTTTATTACCTGTGTTTAGAGGTAGTAGGTTTGTCTTGGTTTCCTTTTACTATCTCCTAGCATGGGGGTTGGTCCTACGGGTACCACATGGCTAGGTGGCATTCACCTTACACTATTGGGATTTCTCTTCCTGTTCATGATGGCGAGATCTTCTAGTTCGAGGAGCTCGTATGTTTCTATGGATTTTCACTTCTCTTATATTCTTTATAACATTGGGACACAATGTATGTGTATTCCTCATTTGTAATAGAGGAGAATCCTTGTATTGTAATTGTAACATTATGTATGATCTATTCACTGTTGGATTAAATTGTATATATCATTTTAAGTGGTGCTGTATCTGTGGAAATATGTTCATTACATTTCCATGTTTAATTTATTATGCAATGGGTTAATGCTTTGATGTATGTTGTTATCATGAGTTAATTTCATATGCTATGTTTTAGAATAATTTTGTAAGTTGTGAAATTCACATGTAGATGCATTGCGTGGCCTAGAGGATGTATGTGTTAGAGAAGGTTACTTTATTCATCATTGTTACTCTTTTTAAGAAAAAAATTAGTTACGCTTCCACAGTGTTGCATTGTACTCTAGGTTGCGGGACGAGGTTTTACACAAATCATATATTAAAGGTAGGTAAAAGACAAGGAAAAGGGAAACAAAATAGGAAAGAAAAAGGATTTCCAATAAATTTTGGAGCCTACAAATTTGGGAACTATCACTCTCAACTACCATATTCTTTATTAATAACTTAGCACCAAAATCATATGCGCCTCTACAAATACTCATCATTTTATTGCAATTGTCTCACCTCTCATAATTTTTTTTATCAATTTAAATACTTAATTGATTGGTCAAATCTTACCAAATTCTCCCTTTTATTTTGTATTCAATTTCTTATTTTTGAACTTTGTATAGGACTTAAAATACTTGTATTATAATAGAAATCATAACATGGTAAGAAAATTGGTCTAATTTTAGATCTACTATTTATTCAAGTTTCTTAAATTCAACACCCTCTTATAATTCTGTTAATAATATATTTTTATTAACAAATCCTATACTCTACTACATTTTAACATATGGAGTTTTTTGTATTGAATAACTAGTTTGAATTTTAATCTCAACTAATGATCTAGATTGAATTCTTTCAAAGACCAATGATTGTGATATATTATAGATAGGTAAAATGTACATCACAACAATCTAATAATATATAAAAATTAACAAGATCATGACATGTGACCTTTAGATACTTATTTGATCAAATTAATTTAGTTCACTAATGCATATCCAAAATTAATTTTCATGATACTTCCAACCCTAAAATCAATGTCTTTAATACATATAAATATACTAGATATGCACCCCTTTTGATCTAATTACATACATATATGGACCATATTACTCCATATGTGCATCAAATCCATAATATATATCAATTTTGGAACACCAAACCAATTAACATATAAACATCATTGAGTAGGTGAAATGGGAACACCAGCACCTTTAGATTTGATTACACATATATTTTTAACCAATAAGAAACAATAATGTAATACGACAAGTTATTCATGTATCGCCTTGCTCTACCACACCAAATTTTTAAAATTTGATTAGGATCAATGAATGCGATAGTTTCATTATGAGATCTATGTATTTATTAGATTTTTTTGATAAAGAGAGTTATTGTCTCTTCAATATACTGATATATATACACTTATTTGCACCATGTATACGCTTTGGACTCCCTCAACTATGCTACTTTAATTTATGAGACACTAATTTTCACCAAAATCCATGATGCATTTATCTTTATGATTAATGATATAGATCTACTTGAACACATGAAGAAACTTATTGGAACCCCAATAAATAATTAAAATATTCCATTTAGTTCTACTATTGAAATTTGATTATATTACATTTATTTGTTAAGCATCAATCACAATCAACAATCTATATGTCACACCTCTAAAATTAATTGTTTTGA
>VDFB02047230.1:372542360-372611887 GCA_007258455.2 Sequoia sempervirens | reverse complement strand
AATGACATGGCTTCAGTCTTATTTTCCCACCCATTTTTTTGTTTTATCTACTTTTAAACCTATAGTGAAATCTTAAAATTATTATAAAATATATTTTAAACTGCATAATATATATCTTAACATTTAAAAATATTTTATATATTTAATTTTTTTTTATATATTATGTATAATGTATGAAATATTTTAACATAATTATATATATACACATATATTCAAATCAATTTAATATATTATTTATTTTTTGAAAATTTTAAAAACACATACTTATATCCAAATATATAAATATTATTCCATATATATAAAATTTTAAATTCTATATATTGACAAATAAATAAGTGGGCACCTATGTATATATATGCATACTTGTTTGAAGATGCCCATAATATTTGGATTCATACATATAACAACAGTTATTAGCTTATTTCCAAGGACATTAAGTTTATCACATATGAAATTTTAGATATATATGAATGTATAAATATATACATATACATAGGTGTCCACTTATTTAATTGTCAATATATAGAATTGAAAATTATATACATATGGGGAATAACATATGGAATAGTATATGCACTTGGATAAAGTATGTGTTTTTAAAATTTTCAAATCAATTTAATATATGTATGGAATGATATATATATTTAGTATATGCGTTTTAAAAATTTTCAAAAAAAGAATAATATATTAAATTGATTTGAATAGGTATATATATATATATATATGCAATTATGTTAAAATATTTCATACAATATGAAAAAAAAATTCAAATATATAATATATTTTTAAATGTTAAGATATATATTGTACAAAAATCAAATATATAATATATTTTTAAATGTTAAGATATATATTGTACAGTTTAAAATATATGATAATAATTTTAAGATTTCATTATAGGTTTAAATGCAGATAAACAAAAGGTGGGCAAACAAGACCGAAGCCCTGTCATTGCACTGGCTCCATGGAAGCTATGACCCCCTGTGGCTGAAGCCCATAGTGGGGGTCATGAGCTCCTCCCTTGGGACTTACCATGACATTTGTGATGTTTTTAAAATTGTTCAATGATTAAAAACTTAAACTTCGTGCCTTGTACATATCCAATATCATCTTCAAAAAAAATATGTATTTTGAATACCTAATATGTATCTTGAATTGATAATATTAGTAGCTATGGTAAATGGGAGGTACAAATTCCTTTAAGGTGTTTTGCACATTCTAAGTTCTATGAGTAACCTATTATCAATGAACACGATGAGTGATGTAGGCGTGTAGGTAGTCTTAAGCAAGAATATACACAAGATGGAGTGTGGATCCATGGTATTAGATAAGGGAGACTTATTTCATTTTTTATTCAAGTACCATAAAATATAACTTTTATAGGATTCATGTTTTAGAGAGTCACAAGCTCCCTATTAATAAAACTATGTTGTGGCATGAGCGGATGGATGAAATTGGTGAGAAAGGTCACGTGGATTTGAAATATAAAAATTTAGTACAGGGGTTAATTGATTATTACATTGATTTTAAAATTTATGGATATTATATTTATTAAAAGAAAAATCATGTTAAGCTTTATTTGAGGTTTATTAGATCTTTAGGGATTTTGGATTTAATTCATAGTGATGCATTTGGGCTTGTTTTTGTACCTTCATTATAGTGATGTATTTGGGCTTGTTTTGTACCTTCATTTAGAAAATCTTCGCATTATGTTTCTTTCATTTATAAATTCTTTAAGAAAACATAGGTATTCTTTGTTAGGTAGAAACATGATGTCTTCATAACATTGAAATCTCTTGTAGAGAATCAAATAGAGAATAATAAAGTTTTCTTTTAAAAAATTAAAGAAATTTTATATGGAACTTGGAATTATTAAGCATAAGAAAACCATCAATATAATATAATTTCATAAAGTATGAACACAAAACATTGAAAGAATTAGGAGTATATTCAATGGTATTAACTTAGATTAAATTTTTTATCTAATTGATAAATCTCCTACTTTAGATCTTATGGATAAAAAAAAAGATACTTGATTTGCAAGAGTCCCCTTTATGGTCTAAAATAGTTCTCTAAGATGTGATATTAATTTTTTTCATATGTTTTGAAATTGGGGTTTGTTAGAGCTAAATTATATCACTGTATTTATTATGATAAGATAAGGGATTAGTTTATTATTATGGTCAATCTTTATGTTGATGACATGTTAAGGACATAATTAAGGTTTTTTAATTCTTCACTTTCATTACCTAAAAAAGATAAAATTTATTAGAATTTGATATGAATAATTTAGAGGCTACTAAGTTTATCTTAGAGATGGAGAGAAAGAGGGATATATATAATATACAAATTTAGTTATTTCTAATGAAATTGTGTTAGTCATGTTTTGTAGTAGTTTAGAATGCAATATTACAAATTAGTGAGTATTCCCCTTCTTGTGGGAATTAAAATTTTAGTTGAGTAGTTTCCTTTGAACACTAATGAGGTTGAGAACAAAAGACATGTCCCTTATGTGAGTATAGTTGGTTGCATTATATGATATGATTTGCACTAGTCTAGACATTACCCAACCAAAGGGAGCCCTAACATGGTTTAGAAGTTAGGAAAAGAGCATTAGACTACAGTAAAAATGGTTTCCAAATATCTTTGTAGAAATTTAAAATATTTTATTTATTTGAAAATAATAATAGATTTATAAGGATTCATGGATTAAACTTAAGTAGGAGATGTGGATAGGAGAGGGTCTAAGTTAGTGATTATTTTAATCCCATTTTGTGGTCTAGTGAATTGGATGAAAAAAGATAGGTTGTGGTTGTCATTTTGACTATAAAGGAAAATTATATAGAAGCTACTCATGCCTAGCTATGAATTTTATTTGGATTCAAAAGTTTTATTTATATATTAGGTTGAGTATGGACATAATGAAGATTTAGTATAATAGTTAGAGTGCCATCAACTTAGAAAAAATACCCATATAAAGCACATTGATGTATAGTATACTTTTTTCATGACATGGGAGAAGGAAAGGTTATGATTAAGAAGGATGATAATTTATTGAGTGGTTTTATATGAATTTATAAATCCCATGAGCACAAAGAAATACATATGGTATAATATGGCTGTGTATTTCAACCCTTTGTAGTTACTTCACTTTGTTGGAGACCCTTACATTTCTTGTAACTTATACAATTTGGATCTTGTTAGGACCAGGTGTTTAAAACCTCACAACTCCTAATGTTGCTGCCATTATTTGATATTTGCAATTTTTTTAAATGTTGGGTCCTCATGAAAAATGCTACCAAACATGGAGGGAATCTTGAGATTATTTATTAGCATTCTCCACCATGTTTTATTGGTCTTATGATAGTTATATAGAGTGATTGAATACAAGATTTTAAGTTGAATTGTGACTAACATCTATAGTCATCTATAGGATACATGTAAGTGTAATTATTACATCATCATGAAGTTCTCAGGATTTACATTGGATCTCCTTGACCATAGGGGTCAAATGGTTCGAGTTACATTCTATTTAGGAGGAGATGATTTTATAGAGGGGAACATGGGTCTATATAGGATCAATTTGACTGTGTTGGCTACCTATTTTGAGCCCATGGTTTTGGAGTTCATTGGTGATTTATTGGGTATCCTTGGCCCATCTATTAAGTTCTTCATATGGATATTGTACATTTAGTTTGCAAGGTTATGCTATCAAAATTTCCCCATCTATAGAGTTCTGATCTCTATTGATAATTGCAAATCAAATAGTGTTTATTAATGCTATTTAAATATTTATTATATCTGGATGTAATTTGGATACTATATTATTTACTACAATGGGTTCTTGAGTTATATCATGTTTTCATTGTAATTATGCTGCTAAAATTATTTTAGATCTATATTACTTGCATTATTTATCTCTTAGATTAAGTAAGAATTAGTCATAGTTACTTTCAATATATGTTTTGATTATTTGGAAAATAGGTTTTAAAGGGACCTGAAACCCTTTATAATACAAAAAAGGGAAAGCTGCTCAAAGAGAAAGACATTGAAGCATCAACAAAAACCAAAAGTACACCAACAACAAAACAACAGTGACCAAACAACAACAACAAAAAACACAGAAAAAGACACTACTTCATATTCTTCAAGGTGTTAGCCACCTCAATCTCCTGGTTTCAATGCATATTGACCATATACAATAGTTCTTGTTTTCCCTCCTCAAAGGTCTTCCTAAGGTTTCCCCTAGTCCTGGTACATGGGCCCTTGGCCTCATCTTTGCTGCCCTTCTTCCCCTTACCCTTTGAAGACTGATCTTTTTCCAGCATCTTCACAAAGTAAATATGATCCTCCCTTAATTGACTAATCTTACCAAATAAAACCTCCAGGGGTTCCACATTGTTTTCTATCGAACAATGACTAACTTGTAGTACCTTCTTGATATCCACATTTGTTTCATTAATCTTAGCCTCCATTTTAGAAGGCGATTTTCACACAAGGTCTTAAAGTCCGAAAAGGAGCATTCCAAATCAACTAGTCTCTCAATCAGAATAACCGAAGAAGAACCTTTGGAAAGTTTTGTATATTTTCTTTTAGACCCCTAATCTTAATGTTTACCTTATCAAATTCCTGAAGGACCCACTTGGCAAGCTTAAAAGTGCACATTTCCCCCAAATGCATCATATCTAGAAGCTCGAACATTGTAGTATTGTCCTCATTCCTGGGTAAGAGAAGTCTTCAAAGAGCGGGCTAATCTTCAGGGGTTCAAGCTTTCCAGAGTTCAGATTCACCCCCTCATCCTTCTACAACAACTTGTCACTCGATATCTCCATGCTAGGCGATTTCTGAATAGGGGAGTCATTGATTTCAACAATAGTTTCCTTGCCACTCTTCTTCTTACCCGGAGCCTTGTCACTATTCATACCACCTTTCACAACCTAATTATGCAATTTTGCAATTTTTTTGGATGCCCTTCACGACATTTCCTTTCCTTCCTTAACCCCTGCAACCTTAGGCATGAAATTTTCCATACAACCCTCCACACCAGACTCCTATCCATGCAGTACATTATCCTCCTTAGAATGGGAGCCACTCGAGACAATATTAGTATCATTCCTAGCAGAAAGGGACCCCTGGGAATCTGACTTCTGCAAAACCAGCTCCTTAGCTGCACTCTTCCTTTTAAGGTTCCCCTTCTTTCTCTTTTTAGAGGGGGCCACCACAGGGGATGACGAACCACCCTCCTCCTCATTCCACTCATCTTCATCATCAACACTGGTGTTCAAACCAGTTGACAACAAATCCTTACTAATAGCCTTCTCCTTTCCTTTGATCGACTTTGCAGGAATATGGGCTCTCACATGCTCCATAATGAGCAATATGAGGCCCTCATGAAGAACAAGAGCCCTTCTATTCTTCAAATGAGCATAGACAAACACTTCCATCGAAGATAAAAGAAAGGAAATGAAACATGTAAGCCATACCTAAAGTGATTCAACAGGGTGAAATGGTATGGAAATATATTGACCATTTAAGGTAACATACCACATCATAACCTGAGCCGCAATATCGTCCCAAATCCGCTCCAAAGAAGTTCACTTGTAACTCCAAGAGGGCGATTTAATTAGCTTCTTCCATTCATTATCTTTGAAAAATTGGTCCATGGTGTCGTCATTGCTCTTTCTTTCCTTAATTTTTTTTCCCCATCCATTGGTAGACTAGTAGTAGAGGCAATAAATTCCTCGTTAATCACAAACTCCATCCCCTTAACTTGTAACCTTCTATAATGCCAATAGCGAACAAAGTCCATAGAGGCATTGGGATCATGGCTGTGGAGCCTTTCCAGAAAGGGCATGAAATGCCCATGTTCTAAAATTCTCCATATCTTGCACTTGTTCCTCCATATTTCACAGGAAAATGGTTCGATTCTATTCTGATCACCTTCCATATCAAATGTCACCATAAACTGAAAACCCATAATAGAAACAAACAACAAATTAAAAGTAGGCGAAACACCACCCACAAAGCATGCATTGATAAGATAGGCAATAATGGCAAGAACACCCCAAAATACGAACTCAACCATAGCCATCATTTCATAATAAAACCTTGGCATCCTCAAGAAGGAGGGAGTACTGCTCCCATGCCTTGTAATCATGAAGTCTAACAACCTCCTTAGCAAATAAATCTGCTAGGGAGTTGCCCTCCCTATAGATATGTGTGACCCGAGATTTTTCAAAAGATTTTAACATCATTTTAGAATCTCGCATCAGCTGATCAATTGTCCAACTTGGCGACTGAGTGCCAAGTAAATAGTTAACAATATTGAGGGAATCGCCCTCAACCCAAAGGTTGGTGTAGCCCTTCTCCAACACATACTTGATACTAATAAACACAGCTTCAACTTTCGCATGGTGATTGGTCTGATTTCCCAATGGGAGTGCCATCACGCCCAAGAACCTACCTTCTTCATTCCTCAACACCCCCCCACAACCAATAGTCCTATACTTTCACATTATGTTGAAGTTTATGTAATGAAACATATTTGAATGATACATATTAGAAATAAAAAAGAGGGAAAGAGGCTTATTTTAATCCAATCTTGTAGTTTTTCCTCAAAGATGTTCTTCTACACAATTTGAGGAAGTTGTGCATCCATTTTTTGAGTTGGTTATTGAGTTTGCCTCACACGAGTTCTGATGAATTCTCAGAGCATCTCTTGGAAGGAGTAAGGAGGACTTCAAACATTGAAAACAGCCTAAATGGAAATTTGGCCAAGCAAACAGAAGGCTTGGATGCTTATGACGTGTATTTTGTTGACCCTTCTCTATCATATTCAATTAAGTCTCAAGACTCTTGGGCTAAAGGAATTGCACAAAAGCTGTATGCAGCAAGGGAGGGATAACTGATCGATGCTGTCTACTTTGTACCATGTTTGAGCTGTTATTTCTGTGTTGTATTCTGTAGTGAGACACAATTTATTTTTAAATGCAGCTCTTATTAAGCCATAAATTTCACTGTATATAATTTACAAGCTTCATTCAATCGTAGATGTATATTATGCAAAGATCCAAATACTAGATACAGCAATTCTGCATATTAGTGGAGTGCTGCTGTTGCACAGAATCATTCGTCAACAACTTTGGAGGTCTTCATCTGTGGAACTGGGTATTTATAAATTTGTGTATACCATTCACTGTAAAGTTCTTTGACTACTCTATTTGTTTTGAACAGTTTCTAACAGGAACTTAATTAAGAATTGAACCGTACGTTGGTGTCATTAGTGTTGGATAATGACAACAATAAAGGAAATAAAGCAAAATCTTATCTTTGAAAAAGATAAAGCAATAAAATAAAAACAAGAAAAAACAATTAAAGCAATAAAACAAAGCTAAATTTTTCTAAGATTAGACAGTGGTTGTTATCCTGAAGATATTATATATATCTTGTTGCCTTGAAGGCAAATAAATGTAATTGTAATTGAATAGCAGCAGCTGAGTGAAGATTGTAATCAGTTTCTCTGAGCAATAAGAATACCGATACTTTGCCCCGTGGATGTTTCCTTGGCATATTGTCAAGGTTTTACCACGTAAACCTGTGTCTTATCTGTTATTCTGTTATTCTATTTAATTTTTCCTGTTATTTTTTCGCAACTAATTTGTGCTGCAATATTATTCAAGTTTGTGGGTTTTTTCGTTTCCGTTTCCGCAACAATTAGCTGTTGTCTTGTATTCACAGAGCAAAATGTGTGAACCTTTTTAGTATGACTGAATTAAAGCCTATTTTGCATATTAGTTTTACCTTTCTTCTTGCACAACAAATGCAATATAGAGAAAAGGTGATGACATTATTTTTAGTCAAGGCCTGCTTTTTTCACCAGCAATGCTTCTATGAATTTGCGCCTGATTGATTTCATTCTCATTTAACATTGGCATTATGCAAGCAATTTCTGTTAGGCATAAGCCAGAACAACTGCTAGTGAGTTAACTTATATCTGCTGGTCCACAGTTTTGTTTTGTTCTGCTTGTAAGTCCTAATTGTTAACTCTGACTGACATATGGCTATCACTTTCACCTTTTCCACATAACACTTGAAGCAACGGATGAGGGTTGAAAAAAAGAATTCAGCCTGTATCATAGTTTAACTTGTAAAACAATAATGAGGACTAGCAGAGAGAAGATAACATTATTGGTGAGGTGTCAGGCTATTAAACATTACTTCTATATGTCAGCTAAGATGGAAATCCTACAGTGCAAGCAATTTTCATTTCAATGGCATCATTGAAAAGTATTGATTATTCCCTGCATTGGGAAATGGTAATTGTTCTTCATTGAAACACCAGGAAACGTTTCCTTCACTTTGGGGATGTTCCCCCATCCCCAATACGGATTAGGGACAGTTCCCTGTACCGGGGACAGCTAGCTATCCCCCACAGGCTGCAAGTCAAAATATATTAAAAAACAATTAAAAAATGAATTTTTAAAGGTTTAGTTCCTTTGCGCGGGGCCCACCAACTGTTTAATATTTTAATTGTTTGGGCTAAAGTCTGAAAAAGACTAAATATTAAATCTTTTAGTTCCACTCTTGCTAGAGGATGATAGTGACTCAAATAGTTCCGAGTCTTCGGATATTCATACCCTGAATGAGGCTTAATTTCATAGACTATTGTATTTAATATTTTGATTTTCATGTTTGAATTTTGAGACTTCTGGATACATGTTTGAGACATTTGGATATTTCATATTGATAGACCATGGTTTTATTGATGTTTGATACTGCTGTGATAAATTTTATAATGCTTTAATGACATTTCTTATGCTCAATAACATTATGTTTCCACAGTCCATTATCATAAGTAGTCCATTATTATGTTTCACTTCTCTCTATCTGCTAATCATCCTGATGATGGATCATGGAGTATGATCCGAAACGTTGATGAAAAAAACAACACACAGTTTAATCCAGAAATCTCGACTACTTATTTCTTATGCTGTTATAGTACTACTCTTGCAATTTACTTACATATTGATATTGTTGTTATCAATTATTAATTTATTGACATATCTATCTCTCTTTCCCTCTCTCTCTCTAATATATTAATAAATTTTGAAAAAATCATATATATATATATATATATATGTATGTATTTTGTATGTCGCCGTCCCCTAAAAATTGCTCCTTAGGAAACGTCCCCGAAACGCGTCCCCTGCCGTCCCCCGTCCCTGTCCCCGTCAGGCCGTGGAACATAATTCTATTTTTATTGAATATTTATAATTTTGTTTTTTTCCTATATTTGACAGTTGATTTCAGTAGAATAGATGATATTTTGTGTGTTGGTGTATCGATGACTGTGCACCTGTAAGAGAAATATTGTCTACGAGTTGAATAACACAGGCTTTTGGCCGTGACCACTAAGGACCCCAAAATAAGAGCATATCAAGATTCATTTTAAAGACATTCCGTTTCAGGGTCTGTGAAGAATATTGAAACAGACATTCGTTTTCAGCAATTACTACTTGACTGAGTATTTGTTGGAATCAATTTAATAAAATGGGGCAAGCAAATAATGATTCTTTTGTTTTTCATTAAATGTGCTCTTAAATTTAGATATAAAAGGGTTTGCAGAGAAGAAGCTATGACCAGCTTGTCTCAGGCAGAACACATGCTCTCTAGAAGCAACTGATTGTAACCAGCACCTATGTTCTGTTCCTGCAAAGCTGCCCTGGCAGTGGGGCTTGGTCAAGTCTTTTAGAAAAAGTACATAATTGATTTTTCTATGAACCCCCACTGGATTTGATCCTTAATATTCCGCCTGCAAGCCCTTACCTCTATGCCCATGTGTATTTTGTGAACACTGTAACATCCATTAATGTCATCCCTAGCACATAGCCGGACTTTACTTCTGGTTTTTGGGTATGAAATTGTGAGACTAAGGAAAGTTGGTTTCCCAAACTAAACCCAATTTCCAAATCTTGAAAAATGCTAAGTACTTCAACAAAATTATAAACAAGTCAGGCTTCAGGGTTTGGGCATTCTGACTGACTACACAAAACTTGCTTTGAAAATTTTCTCCATACGTAAACTCAGATCAATTTCAATTTCAAAGTCATTCAATTTTTTCAGGCTTTTTTTGAGATTTTTGTCTTGAATCAGATAAAACACACATGTTGAATAAAATAGAATACCTCTTTATGCATATTCTTTGTGGCTGCATGCAATGCAGTGTTACTGTTTGGGTCTGACAGCATAACTATAGCGGGTCAACCTGAAGGACCATCTTCACTGCTTTCACATAGTTCATATCGTTGGCTACCATGAGCAATGATGTGTGCACTTTGCTGTCTGTTCTTTTAGCCATGCAGATGCTTTTCTAGAATAGCTTTAACCATCTTTGTGCAACCACTTCTTGCAACATTAAGAGGTATAACATTTTTTAACTAAAATGCTTTGCTCAGGCCTTGTTGATGGTCCATAAATCCTTAACAATACATGTGATCATTTATAATCTAGTACAATGTAAACGTGTCACCTTGCAAAGCATACATTATGATTTTCAGTATGTTGTATCAGAAACCGATGAAATCCCCACACATCAAAATCAGTATTCAAATTGATTTAGAAAATTACATGAAACACGCACCAAATAAGAGAATGATGTAATAGCTTTTTTCATGATGCATGCCAGTGATACATTCATCAAGAGAAACTGTGCCGGAAATTGACATAAAATATTTTCTTACAGCTGTGAAGCTAAAGACTGAGGAATAGAACTCCTCTGTCCTTCCTAGGACAGCATGCTGGTAGAAATTTCAACAGATGATCATCAGAGACTAAATGCTAAATTACTGTAGAGAAAAGTTTTGGCTGTGGAAGGGGTCTGTATTTTTGGAGTCTGCTTCTCACCTATATTTGATCTGTCAGGTGCACGGTGGGATGGATTTGGAAGCCATCCTCTTTGTACATCATTGTTGAATCAGTTTTCCTCGGATGTAGCATGAAGGAGCAAGAAAGGTTTCTCCCTATGATGCTTCTGAGGATTTTAAGGGTGTACATATTCTATATCATTGAAGTTGCCAAACTGTGATGGTTATTTAATCCCACATAAATGAGGTTCTTAGCACAGTATGCATACAGTGGGGAATAAATTAAATAGTTATAGATTCATGTTTGTATACCACTATATAGCTGCAGTTTGCTTAAAAAACACAACCATCTTCATATTTCAACTGCTGTAGCCTAATCAATACCATGGCATGCCTCTCCTTAAAGTGGTGTGTGTCCTTTGTAAAGCTTTATAAACAAGTGGTCTTGATCTGTAGTTGACAAATTTGCCTCCATAAAACCATGACAAATGACTCAGGATGGCTCTGCAGCTAGTATGATTTTATGGTATACATGCAGTAAGAATGTTTTTCAAGCCACGACTCATCTTCTCCTCGGGTGGCAATTACTTTCTCTTGGCATCTGAAAATGCATCGATGCCTGCCTAGATTTCATGAATTACATTAAGCCATGATTTCAAAACTCTAGAGTACTCGCAAATTATTTTGTCAGCTGAGTAAGTCAGCCACTAACTCACCTAGCTAAGTTTTACCAAGTTTTTGGTGAGTTTTGGCTACTCTTGGTGAGTACTCCCACATTTTGCCATCTTACATGAATTTAAGTATTTTTTTTTAATTAGCTGAGTTTTTGCTGAGTCATTGAGTCCAAGTCAAAATTAGGTTTGCCGAGTGGCAAGTTTTCAAACTATGCACCGAGTAGGTTCTTGATGATTTTTCCAACACATTTGGAATTGTGTAATGTCCCCAATAAATATGTATACAAATATACTTAAAACCAAAGCAGCAAAAATCTTTTGGGGAAAAATAGGAAAACTAAACGTATAAGATTTTTTTGAAAAAATCTGGATTTAAATAAAAAATATTAAAAAAGAGACAAAAACTATTTGTTTTTGAAATTTAAAAGCATTTTGATAGCATAGAGATATAGAGCAAATAAAATAGAGAGTTTAGCCCATGAATTGTCCAAATGAAAAGTTTGTCTAAAATAACATAACGCAGTGTAGCATGTAAGCTTTTTCTAGTAAATGATTCTTTGGTAAGTTATGTTTGAAGTTGATAGAGTTATTGCTAAGTTAACAATAAAACAATTCATTGAATGATATGTGAGTGAACTTCTAGTCTAGTTATCAAAATAATGTTTAATCATAGAGATTGCACTATCATAACAAACTCTAAAACCTTTGAAAACTTAGTAAGACTTCAAAACAATTACAATAAACATGTTTGCATCCCAAAAGGATAAAAGAAAAATACATTTTATCACTATGAAATTTTCAATTAAGAAACTTCAAAGAATATATCATCCAAATAAAAATTTAATCAATCAATAAAAAAGAAACCATTTTTCATAACATATATAGTCAAATGGGCATGAATTATGCATTTTCAAAGATTCAAGATACAAAACCAAGTCACTTTTAAAAGCTTTGTTATTAAACCAAACCTTCAAATTTAGTCAAAGTATTGCCTCATATAAAGTAAAAGTAGAAGATAGACAAAACACATTATAGGATAGATATGCATAATATTAAAATAAGCATAGATAATCACAATGACCAAAATTTTGATGTCACAAAGATTGGACATCTTGGTGCAATACTGGGTTACATATAAATATTAGGTTGATGTTTTTATGCGGCCAAGGGTTTTTGTATTACAACTTGAGATAAGGATAAAATGTTATGAATACAAAGATGACCTACACCTAACATTACCTCTTCACTTCTAGTAATGAGATTGTAAAAAAATGAAACTATAGCACTGTCATATTCATCAAGCAAAGCAATGATATGACAAAGAGCCTAAATTAGAATTAAATTTAAGCCATTTAACAAGGAATACAAATTATTTATTTCTAGATAACTAATTTACAAGGTTACCATTGTAGAAAAAGATAGACCGTCAAATGTTGTTTGAACCAAATAACCAACCAATCTTCATGATAACAATTTAGTTGTGCATAAAATCAAAGATAAGAAGTAGACACAAAATTAAACCATGATAAAGTAGACATAAAATATGAAGTAGACACAATGAGCTGAAATATAACCTCATAATATAGACCATTCACCAATCATAACAGTAAAATACTCTTTTTGGATGGAACCCTAGCAAAATAAAATAGTTTTAACCTTTTTTAATCTTGTTAATTTAAATTGAAAGATCCTTGTGATGTGCACATTGAAATTTTTATTTTAACAAATTATTCATCTATTTGTATTTGCTAGTTGAATTTTGTGCAAATGCTATTTATATGGCGTGAAGTTATAGAATGTATTTGCAACAGTGTTACAACAAAAAATTGCCTACTTTTGACTCAAATGCACAGCCTCCTGACTCCTTTCAAGTTTGCAACTAGTTGCATCTTTTATGCACATCCCAACAAGCTCTCATTTGTAATTGTGCCCTAAAAATATTGCATGATTATGTTATTCATGATACATTTTGACTATTTTGCAGGTTTCAAAGCTTTCACAGGTTGGTGGGAGATTGATTAAGATTTCAATTCCTTTAGCCCAAGAGTCTTGAGACTTAATTGAATATGATAGAGAAGGGTCAACAAAATACACGTCATAAGCATCCAAGCCTTCTGTTTGCTTGGCCAAATTTCCATTTAGGCTGTTTTCAATGTTTGAAGTCCTCCTTACTCCTTCCAAGAGATGCTCTGAGAATTCATCAGAACTCGTGTGAGGCAAACTCAATAACCAACTCAAATATTTTTCAAACTTCAAATTGCATGTTTGCAGCAGGACAGTTTTTCCATTGAGCTTCTCCCCTAAATTTGCACCTTTTTTGAGGATCACCATGCTCATCGGTTGCAATGTTTGAAGAGTTGCCTGTGTCTCGAGAAACATGACTAGACAGTGTATTACACTCCAGTCCACCTGAACTTGATGATTGAGATCCAACCGAATCAGATTTTGAGTCTTCTAGCACATGATTATTTATTTTCCATACCACCAACTTTAGGCTGTTGGGTGACCTCCACTTCTAGCCTCTTGTCGTCGTACAACATATCACTCATGAATTTGTTCATATTCTTATCACTAGCACTACAGACTTCATTGACAGGGCTCTTCTGGCGGTTCACGTTTTTAATTTTCTTATTCATGATAGAAAGATTAACATCAAGCTTTTAGAGATGTTTCTTCATTTTTGTGATGCTCTGATTCTTTAGGCTGTTGGTGAAGATGATAATCACGGTTTCATACACTGGAGGACTCAGTGCTAGCATTGGAAATGTTGTCAAATCCTTGCTCTGGGCTATTCCGAGCTTCCAGGTCCTCCATCTACTTTGTTAGAATCCATATATTCAGAATTTGATGCTTCTGTCAGAGAGCCTACTAAACTCAGAAATTGAATATTGCTAAGCTCCGGCTATGGGAATTCTTGTTTCTCTACAGACTTGAAAAAATCTGCAGATATTCAACAATAGGATCTCAATCCCTATGCCACTAGAAGTCTCCAATGACTCATATAAGGAATTTAATGTCTGTATCTCAAGTCATTCACTGGGTCCTAAACCTTCAACTCCATTATTTATGCTAATATCAATCTTTTTCTATAAATTAATCTCCAAAACAGAGGGCTTTCTAAAATCTCAAATGTTACATTCAGGATGTTGCCCATCTTCTGATAGCTGTCCTGAAAACCCACCCAAATCATTCATATCCCATAACTCAGTCCCAAGCCCTTCAGGGCTCATAACCATATTCTTAATGCTACTCTTACAACTATCAAATTCAAAATCTGGACTAATATGCATGTTTGAGTTGTTCTGTGAATCAGAAGAAAACATCAAATCACCTTATGATAGATCTTGCATGAGCAATTCATCAAGACTGACAATCCTGAAATTACAAATATCAGTCACAAGGGGTTCAGAACTCATACCTTGAATTCTGCTGCAGTAAAACTGTAGCTGTTGCTTTCTAACCTGCATTGTTGCAGAATGGGCATCTTCTTCCTCTGTTTCATTACTAATGGACCAAGACTCAAACTCTTCTGAGCATGAAGATAAACAATCAGGGCTCACTTCTTCCTTCGCCACAAAATCCACTTTCAAATAACTTTCTTCCTTGTTTTTTACACAGATATTTTTAATGTGTTCACGTGAATCTTGACAATCCAATGAATTCTCTATGCCCTCTACAAGTACTGTTCCATATTTTTAAGCTATAAATTCCGCAAATTCCTCAATTCTAAATGCACTTTTGGGTTAGAGTCTACAGGTACAGCCCAATGTTTTTCCGCAATAAACTCCTCAAATTACTCAAGTCTAAATCCTCTATTTTCTTCTGCAATTCCCTTTACCTTGCCTGGCTTTTACTCATTAGTTTTCATCAAATTCCCCATATGCTGGATCATTCTCATCACCATCCTCATTACAAGGTGCATATCTCATCTGGGGCTGGGTCATATGCTCTCAAAGCCTTTCAAGTAAAGTAAAACATTAATGCTGATGCTGATGCAGCTGCTCCAGCCATGATAAACTTGTTCCTGTTTCTCTTGGAAGCCATTTTAATTGAATTAAATGACAGAATTAAAGGCTTTTTTGTTTTTCAATACCCAATTCTTCTTAAATAATAACAAATTGTAATGCGTACCAAATTCAAGCTCAAGAGGTGAAGAAGACCAAGTCATATAGCTGAGATAATATGCTGGCAGGACCTACAAATTTAAAAAATGTTAATGCAATTTTTTGCTGTCTGAAACAAGATTCTGCAATGATGAGTCCTGCTTAGTTTCAACTGTTTTAAGGTGACCATAGAGATTTTGATATTGAACTTCTAATGATATAGATATTTATAAAAAATGGTGTTAAAGATGTGTTCAGTGGATGGATAAAGTTGATGACACTGGATTATTGAAAGGGTTAGCTTCTATCCAAAAAAGATAAATCCAATTGAATTGCTCCAAAGTATAAGGCATGCCATTAACAACAATGTGCAACTCTTGCTAATAGTTATTTTATTTAGATAAGAGTTGCATGGATTTTGAAAATGATGGAGGTCAATTTTTTTGTACTGCACATGCAAATAAGACTCTAAGTTTAATTGAGTTTCAAGTTGTGGGATTGTAGAAAGAAGTCACATCAAAGATAATAAGTATGGTGGTATAATTTTGATCCATAAATGTTTTCATAAGGGATAAAAGTGTATACCTTGTTTTTTACTCTTTTGTTTTATATTTATGTTTGGCATTGTCGTAAATATAATGCTGTAATGTTTACTTGGTTTATTTTATACATAAGTTGATCCTATCCCAACATCCATCACTCTGAACATCATTACTTCAATCATAGAATATGATCAGTCCAAATTCCTAGCATTTCCACCCTCCTAGACCAGACTGCAAGTGTGTATCTGTGCATTGTACTGTAGTCCTGTCCCCTTAATTCAAATTCCATTTTCCCATTCCCAGGGCCAACAACTTCAGAAATTGACAACTGCTCGTCAACTTGCACACCAAAACATTTTGAATTGAACGTTTAGGATTTATTGTATATAAAGACAGTCCTAGGATCTTAATTTTCATTGGACAATCTCATTCGCATCACTTCAGAGTTAACCATTAGGAACTATATGCAGAACAAAACCAAACTGTGGATTAACAGATTTAACTTTACTGGAGAGATTTTGTTCTGGCTTACACCTAACAGAAATTACTGGCATAGTTTTGTGTTATATGAGAATGAAATCAATTAGGAACAAATTCACAGTAGCCTACCTGGTGAGAGAAACAAACCTTTCCTTAAAAAAATAAGGTCCTCACCTTTCCTCTGCATTGCATTTATTGTGCAGGAAGAAAGGTAAAACCAATATGCAAAATGGTTTTTATTACAAAAAAGGTTCACTACACGAATACGCACCCAATGTACGATTCAATTCTTAATAAAGATTCTGTTAAAACAAATAGAGTAATCTACGAACTTTACAGTTAATAGTATATCCATTTCCATGGTGAACACTTCCAATGGTGTTAAAAACCAATGCTGTGCAGCAACAGCATTCTGCTAATATGCAGAATTGCAGTATCCAGCATTGGATGTTTGCATAATTTACATCTATGATTGAATGATGCTTATGTACAAACTTTTAATTGTGACTTCTAATAAGAACTGTATTCTAGACTAAATTATGTGATTGATTACAGAATGCAACACAAAAATAAGAGCTCAAACATGGTACAGAATAGATACCATCAATAAGTTATCCCTCCCTAGCTGCATACAGCTTTTGTGCAATTGCTTTAGCCCTAGAGACCTGAGACTTCATTGAAGGTGACAGAGAAGGATCGGCTAAATACGCATCATAAGCATCCAAGCCTTCTGTTTGCTTGGACAAATATCCATTTAGGCTGGTTTCAATGCTTGAAGTCTTCCTTACACCTTCCAAGAGATGCTCTGAGAATTCATCAGAACCTATGTTAGGCAAACTCAATAACTGACTCAAACCTTTTTCAAACTTCAAATTGCCATCCATGGTGTTTTTGTTAGCCTTGTCAAATGTTTGCAGTAGGGCAGTTTGTCTGTTGAGTTGCTCCCCTAAATCTGCACTCTTTTGAGGATCATCATGCTCACTGGTTGCAAAGTTTGAAAAGTTGGCCGTGTCTTGAGAATCATAGCTAGACAGTGTATCACATTCCATCTCACCTGAACTTGATGATTGAGTTCCAAATGAAACAGATTTTGAGTTTTCTAACCCATGATTATTAGTGTCCATACTGACAACTTTAGGCCGTTGGGTGACTTCCACTTCCAACCTCTTGTCATCCTCCAACACATCACTCGTGCATTTGTTCATATCCTTATCACTAGCACTATAGACTTCACTGACAGGGCTCTGAAGGCTCGGATTTTCAATATTCTCATTCATGATGGAAGGATCAGCATCAAGTTTTAAAGATGCTTCTTTACTATTGTGAAGCCCTGATTCTGAAGGCTGTTGGTGAAGATGGTAAGCACAGCTAGATAAACTTGAAGACTCGGTATCTGCATTGGACGTGTTGTCAAATCGATGCTCTAGGCTATTCTGACCTTGTAGCTCCTCCAACAGACAATTAGTGTGCCCAGTGATAGTATCATTTAAAGAGGAAATTCCTCTTCCTGATACATGGTCATCCGCTTCATTACAATCGATATATTCGATGTCGGATGTTTCTGTCAGAGAGCCTCTTAAGCTCAGAATATGATTGTTTCTAAGCTCCGGCTGCAGGAAAACTTGTTCCTCCACAGACTTGAAAGACTCTGCAGATATTCCATGATCAGGATCCTTGATCCCTATGGCCCTAGAAGGCTTCAATGACTCATCTAACGGATTTAATGTTTCTATATCAAGTTCCTCGCTGAGTTCTAAACCTTCAATTGCATTACTTGTGCTGATATCAAACTCTTCCAAATTAATCTCCAAAAGAGAAGGCTTTTTAGAATCTCCACCGTTAAATTCATGATGATCCCCACCCTCTGATGGCTGCCCTGATAACTCACCTCCATTACTTATATCACATAACTCGGTCTCAAGGCCATTAGGACTCGTATACGTATTCTTAATGCTACTGTTACAGCTATTAAATTCAAAGTCTGGACTAGTCTGCCTGTCTGATTCTTTCTGTGAGTCTGAAGGAAAAATCACATCACCTTCTGATAGATCCTGCATGGATAATTCATCGAAACCGACATCTCTAGAATTACAAAGTTCAGTCACAAAAGCTTCAGAATTCAAAGCTTGAAACCTACCGCAATAAAACTGAAACTGTTGCTTTCCAACCCGACTTGTTGCAGAATGGGGACCTTCTCCCTCTGTCTCATTACTGATGGACCAAGACTGAAACCCATCTGAGAATGAAGATAAAAAATCATGAGTCGCTTCTTCCTTCCCTACAAAACCCACTTTCAAATTACTTTCTTCCTCATTGTTTCTTGCGAAGACCTCTTTCGTGGGTTTGTGAGAATCCTCACAATCCAATGAACTATTGATGCCCTCTACAAATACTGCCTCATATTTTTCAGCAATAAACTCCTCAAATTCCTCAACTCTAAATTCACCGTGGGGTTCCTGATATTCCTGACAATCCAATGATTTTTTCACGCCCTCTACAAGTACTGCCTCATATTTTTCTGCAATAAACTCCTCAAATTCTTCAAGTCTAAATCCACTATCTTCTTCTGCAATACCCTTTACCTTGGCCGGCTTTTCCTCATTAGTTTTCATCAAGTTCTTCGTATCCAGACGTTCATTCTCATCGCCATCCGCACCACAAGGAGCATCCTCATCTGGGTCAGGGTCATATGATCTGAAAGCTTTCCAAGTAAAGTAAAACGCTAATGCTGATGCTGCTGCTGCGGCCGCTGCAGCCGTGAGAAGCCTTTTCCTGTTTCTTCTGCAAGTCATTTTAATTAAAGTAAATGACAGAATTGAAGGTTTTTTCAATACCCAAATCTTTGTAATGGTACTATTGTGCACCGAATTGAAGCTTGAGATGTAAAGAAGATCGTACGATATTGTTGAGAGACTATGCCTGCAAGACCCACAAATTAAAAAATTGTTATCCGCTTGCTTGCCGTCCCAAACAAGATTCTGCACTGATGGGTTCTTGCTTAGCCTTAACTGTCTGGAGGTCAGCGTAAATATTTTGTTAATGAAGATGTGGGGATACAGATGTTTATAAGAAAGCTGTTACACGTCTTCGGCGCATGGATAAAGTTGATGACATCGGAATATTCAGACGAGAGGATTTGCCTCAATCTAGCTGAGATAAATCCAATCGACCGCTTCAAAGTGTATGGCATGCTATTAACATTAATGTGCGACCTTCCTATACGAAGCAGAATGATACAAGATCATTGAAATGATCTTAATCATTAGATTTTTTAAAATATTAAAAAATATAATATATAATTTAAAAAAATCAACTCACCAACTTTAAACTAGCAATCACATCTTGGTGTGTAGTGGGTAACACTGAAGAAGTGTGGAAGGTCAATTGAGAAAATTTTGGGTCTATTTTGTACATACATAGAAAATGATGTTGTTTGTGCAACAAAGGTCTCAATGGAGAAGTGATAGCTTCAAATCAACTATGCATCCGCTTATAGGGATCCCAACACAACTAAAACAAAACCTCTGAATCTGGAAGATAATAAGGATTCATTACCAATAGGTTCATGTTATGTTTGCAATAAGGAGAGAGGGAGAGAGAGGGAGATATGTGATAGAAAGAGGGAGAGATATATGGGGGGAGAGAGAGAGATAAGGGATAAAGATAGAGAGAAGGGTATGGAGAGAAAGAGAGGGAGAGATAAAAAGAGGACAAGGGATAGGTAGAGATGGAAGAGATAAATATATAGAGAGGGGGAGAGGGAGAGAGATATATATATATATATATATATATATATATATATAGAGAGAGAGAGAGAGAGAGAGAGAGAGAGAGAGAGAGAGAGAGAGAGAGAGATGGGAAGTGATATATAGAGAGGGAAAGATATATGGGTAGAGAGTGATGGATAGATAATGAGATAGAGACAAAGGGAAATATGTAAGAATTTAAATATGGAGAGATAGAGATAGAGCAATAGATAAGGAGGGAGAAACAAGGAGTGTGTGTGTGTGTGAGTAAGAGAGAGATGTGGAGAGAGCTAGAATAGATAGAGAGGGAGGAAGATGGAGGGAGAGATAGATATAGGGGAGAGAAGTAGAGAGATATAGAAAGAGGAAGTAATAGGGAGAGGGAGAGAGGGAGAGATTGGAATATAAAGGAGAGATAGAGAGATAAATATAACTTGGGAAAGATAGAGAGGGTGACAGAGAGACAAAGATAGAGACAAGATAAATATATAAAGGGAGAGATGGAAGGAGAGAGGGAGAGGGAGAGGGAGAGGGAAAGATAGAGATAGAGATAGAAAGAGGTAGACAATGAAAGAGGGGGAGATTAAGAGAGAAATATAAAGATATAGGAAGTGATATAGAGAGAGAGGTGGAGAGAGGGATATATATAAAGAGAGAGTAGGAGAGATGGAGTAAATGAGAGAGAGAAAGAGAGAGGGGGGGTAAGAGTGAGAGATAATGGAGGTGAAAAAGAAAATTAATAGAGAGGAAGAGAGAGAGAGGGGGGAGAGAGATAGGGATAGAGATAGAGAGAAAGATAGAGATAGGGAGGGAGAAACAATGAGTGTGTGTGTGTGAGTGAAAGATATATAGAGATAGAGATAAGGAAGGAGGAACAAGGAGTGTTTGTGTTTGAGTGAGAGAGATATTGAGATAGATATAGAGGGAAATATATATAGAAATATATAGAGGGAGCGAGGCAGAGAAATAGAGAGAGGAAAGAGAAGTTGAGAGATATAGAAATAGAGAGGTAGAGAGGGGGTGATATATAGAGAGAGGTAAGGAGCTCGGTACATATGGGGAGATGTATATAGAGAGATATGGGAATAGAAAGAGGGAGAGGTCTCTTTATATCTCTGTCTCCCTCTCTATCTTTATATTTTTTATTATCTCTCAATCTCTCTCGTCCTCTCTTTCCCCTATTTCTCTCTATATTTTTCTTCCCTTCTCTCTTCCTCCATCTATATTTCTCTCATTTATTCTCTATATCTATGTCCATCTCCCTATCTTTCTCCCCTCACAATTTTTTTCTATCTAGGTATTTATATCCCCCTCTCTCTCCCCCTTTCCCTCTTCATCTCTTGATCTTTCAACCTCTATATATATCTAAGTTGTCTCCTATTTCTCTTTATCTTTCCATCTCTCTTTGTATGTGATTGTATCTATGTCTCTGGACTCCTCTCTTTTCCTCTCTCTTTCTTTATCTATCTTCCTATCTCTATCTCTTTATCTCTCCATATTTATTCCTTTATATCTATACCTTTATTTTTGTATCTCTAGCTAGATTTTTTAAATCTCTTTGTATCTCTTTGCCTCCCTCTCTATTTCTCTATTTCTCTCTTTATTTTCTGTCTCTCTCCATTTGTTTTCCTCCTATGTGTGCAATGGGTACACTGAAGAGGTTTTAAGGCCAAGTTATATCCTTAATCAAATGGCATGCTACCTTGGGCATAACTCCCTAGGGACGTGATATCCTTGGATTGTTGGCATGAAATGACTAATTAAAAGTTACCTTCTCTCTCTCACTCTTTAAATTTTAATTTCTATTTTAAGTTTGAAATTCATTTTATTAAATATAAATTATATAACAAAAATCCCAAATAGAATTATTCCACAATAATTAAAGTTTTAATAAGATAAATTGTTATAAATTAAATTAATTCTAATAACTTTTTAATTATTATTGTAATTTCATAAAAGATGAATAATAGAAATACATTTCAAACTTAAATCAAATTTAAAACTAAAATAAAATAATCTCAATGGAAAGTCAAAATATATGAAAATTTAAATATTAATAAACATAATAATTTTAAAAAATTAATAACAAATAATAAACTTATCAAGTTAAAAAATAGTTAAATATAAAAGTAAAACTATTTTTCTTAATTTATTAGAATTGAAATATTAATAAAATATGTACCTAAAAAATATAATTAATATTTTACAAACAATATTAACATAAAATCAATATTAACAAATAAAACAATATATAAAATATTATTAAATAAATTTAATATTAACAAATAAAAAAAATATAAAAAAATAATAAAAAATTGGGGTTTTGCTGAAAATGCCAAAATTGCAAAAATTGGTGTTAGCATTTGGTTCTAGGGTTTCTTCACGCCCTGTGGATTCGATTGGAGTCACCACCATTAGAGATGCATTGTCAGGAGACTTTGATGCGTAGGAGGGCATTGTCATGGGCTCACCAGGTTTCTTGTGTGGTTCAACTGGTGTTTTGGCTACCAAAGCAACTTCTCAGTTGGTATCCGCTACTCCTAATGATAGCTTGAATGATATGGCTTTGAACCCTCCACCTCCTGGCACTCAATTTTTGTGCATAAATGACGGGTATCTTGTTGGAAGCGATCCCATGGGGTCGAATTTGACATCTGTAGGGGCTCAATTGCAGTATGATCCAACCTACGGTGATCTGCCTCCTGGATAGGGGTTGAAGGAAATACAAAATTTATTCTTGGAGGTGGCCAAATCTAGCTTTCATTCCTTAATGGGTACAACACAAAAATCAAATAATCTCATTAGCAATAGGAGAATTGTTTAGTGTTCTGGCAAACCCTTGTCTTTGGATTTTGACAACTCTATAATGAAGGACCTGTGTGAAATGTAGCTTTCTTTTTTGAGAATGGTTTAATCGGGAGGTTCAACCATCATTGTAGTCTTCCAGATCTTCACGACTGGAATACAAAAGCTTGGCTTCCTCATATGGATGGAAATCTTGAAATCTATTCTAGTGCAAGGGGTTTTGTCATCATGGTTTTTGATTGTAAGAAAGACAAGAATGCCATTCTAAAATATGTTTGGTTGTGGAAAGAAAACATGTTGCAGTTGAAATCTTGGCATCTAGAATTTGATCCATCTATTGAGACATTTTTAGTTTTGTCGATCTGGGTTCACCTGCCAAATCTCCCCCTCCATTCTGGTTTGAATCATGTTTTGCAACAATTCGAAACTCTATGGGAAATTATGTGTATTTAGATGAAAACTTAAGAAATTTTATCCACACAACCTATGCCAGGATTTTGGTGGAACTCGACATCTCCAAGGATCTTCTAGCAAAAATGAACTTGAGGGCCAATGGTCAATGTTGGAAATAGTCTTTGGATTATGAAAGTCTAATTTTTAGGTGTAGGTGTTGTTACCAAACTAGGCACATTGCAGCTGAATGCTCAACAATCAAGACCCAACCAACTTGGGAGGCTTCTTGATGGAAGGACTCTTCCCCCAAGCATTATTATATTATGCACTCTCCCAAAAAGAATTCCTCTCTTGCAAAGTCAGATTCCAAGAAACATAATTCCTCTCCTTCAATGTCAAATTTCAAGAAGCAAATTAGGGAGAAAGTTAATGAGTTTTCCCTAGTGTCAAAGGTAACTCAAAAATCATTATAGTCGAGCGATGCATGTTGCTTGGAAATGACAAAATGTTCTTAGAGGTCTTTGGGTTTTGACACTTTTGAAACAACAAATCAACCTTTGGGGGCAGCGTGTGCTCTCCCTCTCCAAGCAGTTTTGGTGCCTTCAAATAGGACGTGCTACAAGGAAAAACTTGAAGGGAAAGGCCATTCACAAGATCAAGGATGGACAAAAGTGAGGAGGAAGAAATATATTCCTCCATATTAGATGACCTTGAGATCCTCCAAGAAGGGGGAAAATGTGGTATCGTGATTTCTTTTTCTACAATTAGTCAGGTGGTGAGGTTTTGTTCTACCTCTTGTTTTGGGGTAGGAGTTTTGTGTTTTGATCAGTTTAGGCATTGGAACTATTAGAGGCAATATTTACCTTTTGTTTTGATTACCTTTGACTGAGGTTCTTTGGATGCACCTCTATTAGAGGGTCGATGCGATTCTCGTTTTACTACTTCTTATATGAGAGTGGACCACATGTCCATAACTTCTTACCGATATATATATATATATATAAAATTTTAAAAAGTAAAATTCTAATTTTTATATTAAAATTACAAGTAACACCAAACTTTAAAAGTGAAAAATAAAATGAAACCTATTCAAAAGATAAAAAGTCAATTCATAATTATTCATTCATAATTATTAATATTATTATTTATTTTTTATATATATATATATATATAAACTTATTATTATTTATCTAAAAGTTTAAGTTTAAAAATTTTAAAAGAAAAAAACAATTCTTATCTTGTTTTTTGTTGATTTAAAGATAAGACTAGATAAAAATGTAGTTTTTTAATTATATATTATATTTTTTAATATTTAAAAAACTATGATGGTTGAGATCATTTCAATAGTCTTTGCATCCTATTCTATAATATTCAACCATTTATTTTAAAAAGGAGGTCATTCACTTCATATAAGAAAACCTTCGGTGTAATTAAGAAAATATCGGATAAAAAATATATATTTTTTTAAACTTAGATTTTTAAATAAATAATAAGTTTCTAGTTTTTTTTTACGTGAAGACGTATCCAATCTGAAGTTACCAACCTCAAAGTTTTAATCATCGATTCACTATTACTAATAGACCTTGCAAGATGATTGAAATTATCCTGGCATTTAATTTTCCTGCCGAACTATTAATTCGTCTCGCCTAAATATTATAGGGGAGTTTTTGGGAAATGCGAAAATCAAACTACATCATAAATAATATAGCTCTGCAACTTGCATTTTATGCCGCCTTGCCAGCAGTTACTTCTTCATTACGAAATTACTCTTGACGTGCCTTTAATAATATCTGCAAGTTGGTACACGGCTTTTAAGAGGAGGTTTAATAGACTAGTTTTTTGAACGTAGAGAATGTTTGATATTGAAGGTTGAGAATGTAATTGACTTTTAGGCAGAGGTAGCTAATTCAAAAGTGTAAGTTCTTAGCTTGGACCATTTTGTTGTTCTATCTAATATGCAAAATGGTTTTATGGTACTAGAGAAAAAGTTCTACTTCTTTCATTGGTCACTATGCTAATTTTTGTGTGTTGGCGACTCGTTCTCATGAAGCAATACTAAATTTTTCATCTCTCGCTAGCTTGCTATAAGTTTTGTTTTGCAGAGGGATTCTTTGGGATGGAACAATGTATTGTATAAGTTGCTATAATGCTAGATTTAGGGTTTGATTGATGGACAACAAGGATGACCTTATAATCTTCTCAATGAATGTGAATATGATCGCAGGAAAGAACATCTTAAGGGTTGAGTTGTCCATAATTTTGTTAAGTATTCACATAAGTAGCTCTGAGTAGCTTCAAATAGCTTTGATCGACCTTATTCCAATAATCAGAAGTCTCATACATGGCAAATTGTCTGATCCTCCTTATTCGACCTAGTAGCCTAGTCAATAATGGATGAGTTTTTCAATCTTCGTAATATCTTTTAATATTATTAGAATCTAGTTGGGTCTATGTTAGATGGGGTAAAGGTTTAAATTTAAGTGCAAAAGATTTGTGCAAGCCTATGAATATGGCGTGTTGCTTAAGCTTGGGATTGTTTATCCATTTTGTATCTCAGAAAACTTTATAGGTAGGTTAAATTTTTTAAGCTCCATAAAATTTCATTAGCTCATATCTATAAAATATGTGTTTTAGTCTTTGAATGAGATGCATTCATATATCATTAGTTTTAGTTTCTACCCTTTTTCCTGTGGGATATACTTTTCATATTCAGGTATGTCTCATTTCATAGGATACTTCAATACTTGTTTCATATGATTATATGAGAAATCATTGTGATACCTTGACTTCATTTGCTTCGAAGTATTATTGTGATGAAACCATACAGCCTTAGAAACCTATTATTTTCAATTGTTAGTCTCTCTTCTCTCTGTGCTTCCAGCTAAGTCAAAGTGCTCTCTTTTGTGTATGTTGTCCCAGTTATTTTGAAGTTCTCTCTCTATGTATTCAAGACCAGGCTACCGTTCATGTAATCTCGAGAAAGTACGACATATTCAAATGTTGTCTCTAATATGTGACTTTCATCTATAGTATTGGTTATCATCTTACTTTGCCAAAATGTGAAGATAAATGTATAATATTCTCGTATCATTTGATTTTTTTAAAAGTAATGTAATATTGGTTTGACAGATGTCTAACAAGATGTTTTGCCACATAAAAGGTGTTCAATTGGCTCGTATCCTGATACTTTTGTGCTTAAATAAGTCAAAGTTCATTCGAGGGTACCATATGTGATAAAACAACACTCTTGGATAAACGAAAGTAATCAAATTTACACGTAAATGTGACCTTAGATTGCATAAATTAGAACTGAGACTGCCCAAATGCCACCAGATCAAGAAGGCTATTTAAATAGGCAATGTTAGAATGGTGTTTCCACTGATCTAAACTAAGTTCAAGAAAATATTAGAAGAGATCTTAATGTTGTTTTGTGGCTGAAGATGTTGTGAAAAAATAGGTGGAGTTAGGAGTTACTGTGCGGGAGTCAAATGTTGGTCAAGAGTATGGCTATATGTTTATAAGTCATTTGAACTTTCCGTTATTTATAATTTACTTATTCGTTATGTCAATTGCTTTTCTCCTTTGCTCCCACTAATTATTAGGAATAGCTGTTGTTTCTGTGTAAATATTGTGCTCAACATAATGCCTCCTAGAGTCAAGCCATATAGACGAAATATAAGATTTCAATATATTGCAATAGCAACAACAAAGATATTCGGCGAAGAACGACTCAGCATCATGCATGATTATCGGATACACTATTGCTATCCACCTTATTTAAGGTGTTCTATTTGTAAAAAAATTCATGCCCAATGTGTTACTTTATTGTCAAATGGTATCCAAGCCATTTCCTGGATTTTCTTATTTTGGCATTGAATTTGAGATATTGGTGTTAGTGAGTTTGTGGAATTTTATTCATCGAGAATGCTTCTCGTTGAAGATTTTCACCTCACTACAATCTCAATCTCTTGTTTACTGTTTTAATCAGTTTTATTTGGTTTTATTTACTGTTTCCCTGTTTTAATAAGTTTTAATTAGTTTTTTTAAATTTTTGGAGCGATCTTTATTGCATGTAAAAAATAGTCTATTATTAGTTTGTTTCTGGTTTTTTAATAAGCTTTCTCTACTATATATTTTTGCGTTGAGCGCTGTTAAGAGCTACTCTGTTTTTCAAAAAATAATGCAAAGTTTTCTTTCTATATATGCCACTTTGTAAGTTTCTTCTTATTTGCTATTTCTTTTCTGTTATATTGGTCATTAAACTCTACACAAAAGGGTGTCCACGAGTTGGGATTTTTCTACGTATTGTCTAGAGATTGTCATTGTTGTTTCCATTTGCTTGTTGGAATTTTTGTTGCATTTTGTCATCAAACATGTACCTTCACATCAAACATTGTTAATCTCTCTATATGCTCCACAATATGCAATTTATTTGTTCCTTACTAATTTTTATGTCTTTTATTATCATTGTAAATATGCTATGTGATGGATATCCTATATAAATTATAAGATGCACTTTTTCTCTATCTTTGGATATTAATGATATAGGTACATTAGGTATGTTTTTCTTAACTAGTGTAAAATTATGTATAGGAAAGTATTTTGATAGACGAGATTCAATGACAATCTTTGTCAAATACTGCACTTTCAATCTTTCAAATGCTTAGTGATGATTGTTATGGGGTGGCTCCAACACATTTTCTCTCTTTCATACCTCTTTTATCATCTATGATTGTTTTTCCTTATCTTCTTTTCTCCTATTTATTTCCACAGTATTTGTTTATAAGAACTTGTTAGTTCCAATATGTGTTCTTTTTAGTAAGGTAAGCTTTATTGTCTTGTATATTTAGTTGATCCACCACAATTTGTTTTCCTCGGTCCTAGATTTGTTGCCTAGTTTTTCTCAATGATAATTTACTTTGAGGGACAAATGTATTTGAAGAAATTCTATTTTCCCTTTAAGGTTAATTTAGCATGGTTGTCATTATTTTCCTCAAATTTTTCTAGAAAGTTCTATGGTTATACACCCTTGACAAGTAATTGTCATGTTTAGGGTTTGGTATATTCCATTTAACTAGTCTTGCTTCTATTTCACACTATCCTTCTAAACTTATCTGCTAAAAAATTTGACTTAATCTCAAGCATGTTGCTGCCCATTATTCTTATAGATATTATCTCTTAAATGTAGTTGCAAGAAATTATCACTAGATGAGGACCCAAATCAAAAAGTAATCAATATGTAGTCCTGCTATCAACATTCACTACCTTCCTTTTTCTTATGTAAGGGTTGTGTAGATGTTTTCATGGGATAGTTGTAAACTCTAATACCCATAACTGGTATTTATCAATTTGTGATTAAGACTTTAACACCTTGATTAGTACCATAAAACAACCTTTCTATCTATTATATGTCCTTAATCCCAAGTCATAGCCTTAGACCACAAACAAGGGAATTTGATTAAGAAGCATTAGAATGGACCTAGATCCTTATTTTTCCAACTCTTAAATTTATAAACAATTAAAGCATTAGAGCTAATAATATTTCCTTAATTAGTAACTCTCATGAAATGAGACAATCTAATGTGCATGATTCATAACTATGTGTAGAGTACACGAGCTAGTAATACATGGCCATAAATAATTTGTAGAATGTAGAATTGGCAGTATAAATACAACGTAGAGAAAATTATATATCTACTTCTAATTGTTGTTTTACATTTTTTCATATGGTATTTGGTTTGTTGTTTCCTATAACATTTGTAGATTGTTATTTAGTCGGGAAGGAAATAAGTTAGGGTAATAATTGTATATTTCAAGTAGATCCAAGAGTTTGGAAACATGTGAATTATGAAGTAGGAACTTTAATATCCCTACAAGTATGCTCTATGTATGTAAGTACACAATGCTAAGATCTAGAGTGATACCGAAGATGATATGCAAGAATACAAGTAATGTATAATCTAGGAATACAAGTAAAAATCAATAGTCTAAATGAGTATGGAAAAATAAAATAAGGTTGTGCAGATTTAATCTAACATGAGATGCAAAATTTTGTATACACTAAGTGAATGCATTAGATGAAAATTGAAAAATTTACCTTGGGTTTAGTACTTTCTAGGAAGATGGGCACAAGCTTTGTTAATAATGCATCTTATTCATTGCTACAATTATTGTCTTTAGTGGCTATACAAGTACTTAGTTTGTACTTTTTGTTGAATGCCAAGTGCTGAAGAAGGATGGACATCATAGGTTACTGCCAAGTTTGAAGTGGATGGAATAGATATTGAAATTTTATGGTTCATTGAATGTTAAGGTGTCACTTGTAGGCTCCACATTTATGGATAGAATGTGTGTTTGAGTGATTCCACCAACAATTTTTTTTTTCTTTTGGAAAAAGTAGATATGGTCAAGCCCCCTTGGGGAATTTGAATCATGCTTTGATATGGAGATCTTCTGTAAGAGGCATTGATAAACTTGACAAACATTTGTGTAATGCACTCACTAAGCACACCACTAACAATCTAGAAGGAGGTTATTAGTTGATTTTCCCCCGTGTTGGGCACAAGAATGATGTGTATCTTGACTTAATGTTGTTTTTAAGCACAAGAATGATGATGGTTTGGGTTTCATCTGAATCAAAATGAAGTTATTGTTAATAAAAAAGGATTAGAATTGCATAAAGAAATATAGTACACAAAACTACTTGGTGGATGAGCTTGACCACCTACGGTTTAGGATGACTATAATACAAAAGAATTGATTCCATATACTTGTGCAAAGAATCAAAATTATTTCTAGTTTCATCTTGCCTTTAATTGCCTTGAATCATTGTCTTTGCTATATTTTTCGGTAGCATTGATTTTACCAATCCTTTCCACAAACCATGCATATGGCATATTGGTGGCTACCTATTGTATCATTTATTTTTCCTTCAGCCTCTCTACTAATATAAGTCTTCATTTAGGGAACTTTTCCTTAGTAGTTCTATTCACCACATACATACACCAACCCTTTCATCGGGTAAGGTTTTCAATCTTTCATCTTATTTGATATTAGCAAAACCATCACAAAGGTATGTTTCTAAGAAGATCTATCTCCCTTTACTTTAAAACATGTCTAATATTTTCTTAATTTGCTTCTTTGATTCCGATGTTGGTAGGTCTGCAGGGAATGCAAGGGCCCGCTTTATTTCTTTTAGGATTCTATTTGTTTTAGGGTGTTGAGTAAGGGGGAAGAGGGTCCCACATAAAAAGCAATGTGCTGACTGTTTTCTTTGAGCCAAATATGAGTTTGTTGGATAGTATAATAAATTATATCTTGAAAAATTCTTTCTCTTTGAATACGAGTAACTTGGAATTTTCTCCATTTTTCTGACAACTCTTAAGGGATTTAAGTTTGCAAATGCTGCTTTAATCTTATAACACTCAGATTCTTTCAGATTCCTTAAAAAATAAAAGGAAATGTAAATAAAAGCCTGTAGAATGCAAAGAGCTCCACCAACTACCAATGCTGAGGAAACTGATGGGAAAACTCTCTTTTCAATACTTGATTCAGTTACTGTTGAACCCAAGGTTGTGTTCACCTTTGAAGTGTTTCCTTGTGATTCCAAGCTATCTGAGACAGTGAAAAATAGAGGAATCAATTTGAAAATATTTGATGCACTAATTTTAATCACAATTCAAAAAATTTAGATATGCCAAAAAAGATAAAGAATTTTTTTAAACTAAATTTAGTCATTGCAACTAAAATGTAACTAAATAGTTAAGCTTACATTGGAAATTATACTTATAAGTAGTATAAATTTTAAATTTGTACTTATTTCTCATCAGTAGTTAGAGATTGCTTGATAGTCTTCTCAATATCCAATGGAGACTCCAGAGCAAACATCTCAATAGTTTACCCATGCCAAACAAGAGTTTTTTTTTACCCTTGTTCAGGTTAACTTTCACCCTTGGAATACAAATCTCAGAGCCAAGTTCCTATATTATGGATTGTAATAATAACTTTATTAGTGCATCTATAAATTACCGTCTTGTCTTCCCACATCTAACCTACTCCTAGTACTCCTGCTTTTTTAAGGGTGATGAGAAGTTAATTTGTATTTAGGAAGTTACTTTGTAGGGGAAAATATTTGGTGGTTGTGTAGTGTAATTTATGAGTTGCATTTTCAACTTCCAGTTCTTCATTCTTGTTATGTAAATCTTCATTATTTTTCTTAAGACTAAATTTACTTGTCAAGCTCTTGTTTGATAAGATATTCCTCAATTTTTTCTCTCACTTCCTAGCCAATATGAAATAGTGTTGACACTTTGTATTACAGTAGCTCAGCAGATCAAAGGCTGTCAAAATGGGCTCCTAAAGCATAGAAAGCTGTGCAGTGGCAACTCACCTTGTATGAATCTAGGGAACAATCTCACCATTCCACTCTCCAGAATAAAAAACCTTCTCAAAGTGGTGCTCAAGTCCCTCACAAGCAAACATATAATCCTTGCAAATGCCTATATTGTTTTTCATATTCTTGTCTTCCAGGAAAATATGACAACTTCTTTGGAGTGCACAGTGACATTCAGATATAATTCATCATTCTCTCATAGAACTCACCATTTCTAGTCACCTCATTAGAATCATGTTTGGCATATTTGAGTACCAAAACGTATGCTCACTTCCACTGGTATTTGAGTGATAATCATAATCAGGTGGAAACACAAGTCTTTGAAATCAATAACCATCTTAGTCACCTTGTTTGAATGCTAAGTACACTCTTTCTCAGAACCATCATCCTCATCACCCTCACTCCTAACTGTCTCTAAACAACATTACTCTGCATAAAGCTCCTCTCAGGTTGATCCTGAGTTTGCTTCATATGCTCCTTCATTTCTCCAACATCTAAAGGATCACTTGAAACATGATCACCCCACAACTTCTTTAGAGAATGGAGCTCACTCCTAACTGTCTCTAAACAACATTACTCTGCATAAAGCTCCTCTCAGGTTGATCCTGAGTTTGCTTCATATGCTCCTTCATTTCTCCAACATCTAAAGGATCACTTGAAACATGATCACCCCACAACTTCTTTAGAGAATGGAGCTCACTCCTAACTGTCTCTAAACAACATTACTCTGCATAAAGCTCCTCTCAGGTTGATCCTGAGTTTGCTTCATATGCTCCTTCATTTCTCCAACATCTAAAGGATCACTTGAAACATGATCACCCCACAACTTCTTTAGAGAATTGAGCTCAGGTGGCTCAGCTTGAGAAAGTTGATTGTTACTAGAAGAGCTTCTCATAATTGAAGTTGTTATCAAACTTAGAGATTTTTTTCCTTCAAATTGAAATCAATTTGTGGTACTAATATGAATGTGGTCAACTTTTTTAGGTGCATTAGTTACAATGCTCGTCATTTCTATGATGTCTTGGTCTACATTTTTATTTTTATATTTAAATTTCAATAAAGTTACAAGTTTTTTTGTTTACTTTGAAATAAATAAAAAAACTTAGTATATAGTAATGTTATTGTAATTTATATAAAAATCTATAAATTTAAATATTTAAATAATTTATTTTTTTCTTTTATTTACAATAATAAATAAATTTGATTATAGGTATTTTAATTTGTAATGATCTTTCTTCTATTAAAATGTGAATTAACATGTTTTTACATTTCATTCAATTTGAATTAAAAATGTAAATTGTGTTACACCTCTTACAATTTCTTTCTTATTTTTTTTTTATACCTTCTATTTATTCATTTTTGTCTTAGGAAATGGCTAAACATGCAAATAATAATTCCATCATTCAAATATCTAGTGAAGATACTACCAAAAGTATACATACCCCCCTCATTCCAATAGATTCTGCAACCATGCTAGTAGAGACATGCTCATCTATCAATAAATCAAAATGCCTTGGAACTGCTGTTCAAAATCTTTCTTCAAATATTACGAACAATTGTCATGTAGTTGTACACAATTTCAAACTTGCATGCAAGACAACACCTCTAGTCGAAGCAAAGGATATCAAAGAACTTCAAGAATTTTTTTTAACATTTCAAGATAGTTACATAAAACTTGAGGGGCTATGTACCTTCCTTAGGGAGGTTTACTATTTAATCAACACTACCAAAATGAAGCAACCTCCTCTATCATCCATGCATATGAAATGTATTTCCAAAATATGTGAAACAATTATTATTTTTACTATGTAAACAAGGATGCTACTTTTTTGTTACTATGTAATCTCATGTGAACAAAGAAGTTACTATTTTTTCATTTTGTAACCTACTTATTCCTATCTACGTATAATCTCTACAATAAATAAAGACACTTTCTCAGTACATCTCCTTCTAAAGATGTTCATTCTAAAGTTAGTAATTAATATTTTAGATATTAGTCTCATGTTAAGTCATTATGACACAAAAAGTTTCAAAATTCACTTATAATCTTACTATTATTTTGCATTCATTTTCATTTAATTTGACTATTTTTTTATGAATTTGTGCAAATATTAATACATATTAAATTTATTATAGTATACAATATTTATGATAATAAACAAATGTTAACCAAAATTTGCAATTATTTTAAATACGTTTAAATTTGAATATTGAATTGATCCTATTTAAATTTAAAACCTACAAATTCTATTATTTAAAATAATTACCACCACATTTAAAAAAACACATCTTTATTCTTCTATATTTTATATTTTATGTTATATATTTTCCCATTCCACCTCTGTGATATATAGTGTAATTATTAATGTTTGTGCATATTTATATTTTGTAAAGGTTTTGATCACATATGACGAAGGCCTCTTTTCCGTAATTTTTTCTCTTCTATGAACAAATGGACATTTTAAACATGACCTAATTAGCATATTTCAACTTGCTCACAAGTCAATTTCTTCAACTCAAATTTAAGTTAATAATACCAAGATTCATTATTTTGCAAAACCTAATTATCATATTTCAGCTTGTCGCAGGCCAATTTATTACACTAAATTCCAACATTATGACAATGAACTAACTGCAAATTCCATTACCGATATTCTTGCAAGAATATCTAGTTCAGACCTTGTTTTATAGGATACATCTATTGATTCCATTCAACAAGCTCATTCTACACTTGTCAAATAATAAGTTCAACTCTCTGATGGTTTACACACACACCATGCTTTTCTTCTTGATAAATTAAAGGAGCTTGTTTTGGAGGAGGCTTTAGTCAAAGGTTTTATTGTTTTAATAAAACAATATACTTCTAAGATGTTCCATAAGTTTGCATACATCCACACTTGCCAAAAACTATTTTAGAACTCTCATTTATTAGCTTGCACGCTCTTACTAAATTAATCATTTCACTTCATTATAGGGCTATCATAATTGATAAATTGGAACTGATTTCAAATAATGCACCATTTATTGGAACTCCAACTCCTCTCCTCCAATCTAGAAGTTCCTTCCCTTCAAATAACTCTCAAGCCACATTGGGCTCCTCTCAAGCTACAAATGATTCATTGCAACAAGATGGAAGCCCTACAATTCAACATAGTATATCCCCTTTTGAACCAATTCCAATTAAAATGTTAACCCCATGCCATAAGAATTGGTCCATTGAGGGTTAAGCCTTGACAAAATCCCCAATCCATGAATTCCAAAATGTTGAACATGATGGAAGAGTTTTTGGATTTTATTCCATAGAAAAAGCAGACTTTGAAATACATATTTCTTTCTACAATGAACTTGTTAATGAGTTCTATGAAGCTATTCACTTTGATAGTATTTATGTGATCTCTAACGATCGCATTAAAGTGGCCAACACAAAATATAGTAGCTCCACACATCCCTTTGAAATATTTCTACATAGCTCATCAATAATAACTCCTTCCACATCATTAGAATCTACCATTCCACACATACCTTCCATATCAAAAGCATAGATTCATTGGCCTCATTGCCTATTAATTCCCTTATTGATGTTATTGTCCTACTTTTATTTATCTCTCCTACATCAACCATTCGTATAAGAGATGGTACAAAAATAATCAAGTGTACTGCTACAATCATAGACATGTCAAGTTGTACCATTGATGTTACTCTTTGGGGTCTCCATTGTTAGATTGATGGGAAATAAACCTTTGATACACCCATGCAACCAAACCCTCTTATTCTTTTGATTAAATATGAATGTATAACCTCTTGGTGTGGTAAAGGTATTGATACTATTTTCCAACTACAATTCTTATCAACCCAAATTTATCAGAGGCCTCAAAATTACAGACATGGTATGTCACTCTAGGGAATTCCCACCCTTCTAATTCCTTGTCAAAAAACAACCTTTCTCCCAACAAGTTTGCAAATCCAATCAATATCTCATCTATTGCAAATAAAAGCTTTCTTGAGAAGAAAATTGTTTACGTAGAGGCATCCATCTTAGAACTACACTCAGGTAACTTCTACTACCTTTCATGCCCTCTATTAGTGGATAATAGAAAATGTAAGTTTTTTCTGTGCAAACTTCCCCCAATACTTTTCAATGCCCAAAGTGTTCTATTGATCTACCTAAATGTGATTTTAGTTACATGCTTAAAATGGACTTGCACAATGGAACTGGTGAGCTTTTAAAAGTTACTACATTTGAAGGACCAATAAATTCCTTGATGGGTGTTTCTATAGAAGATTTACAACTATTATTGGTTGAACCTATTGCTTCTAAAATCACATTTTAGACAATGTTGTCAATTGCTAGCTTTTTCTTGAGCTCACCATCAAAATGATTCCATTTGGTGGACAAGAAACACAAAGCATTGTTGTTACAACCATTAAGGCCATTTAAAATTTGCATTTAATTCTTCTTAGTAGTATTGTATACATTAAATATCCATATATGTAAAGAAAATCAACATTCATATTTTTTTTGTTGCAATATTCTATATATTGATTGTCCATATGTGTAAAGACAATCATCTTGCTAGCTCCTTGAATTATATATAATAGTTGGTCATGGTATTTCAAATATACAAATGAACACCATTCATATTTAATTTTGCAAATTTTTGTACACTAAATGTTTGTATAGTTAAATGTTATGTTATTTGCATATGTTCCAAATTATTTACTCACACCATGTTATCTCCTTACATTCTATATAATAGATGGTCATGTTATTTGTAATATATGCTTCAATTTTTTTAATATATATACATATATATATGTATTGTACATATATATTGTTGTAATTATCACTCACAAATATATTACATGAATTTGATCCTCGGGCTTCCTTGTAATGGAGGTAGAAAATGAAAGAATACAAGCAAATTGTTCTTGTCGAAATCAAATGCAACAAACACAATGCCATGCAAAGAAAAATAATATTAACAAAAGAAGACATGAAAACCAACAAAGCCTTATTGATGGAGCTTCTGCATCTACACTCTCTTATCCCCATAACACACCCCACCTATAAGTACATGCATCTCAATTGTAAAGTATACTTTGAAACCCAACCCATTTGTTCAAATGCACCCTTGTCTACCTTCATCTCATGAATTTTTGATTGCTAGAAATAATTTCCATTGAAAGTTAGATAGCATTTCAAATACATCGACATTATGGTCTACATGAAAAGATATATCCAAGAATCAAAACTAGACAATCAAATGGAATAACTACTTGTTATAGATGTACATCTAAAAAAAAACAACCATTGCTTCTCAAACTCGAACAACATGGACACTGGCGAGCAACCTATATGTTTAAAAAATTTATCCCAAGTTGAGGAGATGCTGATAGCAAGGGTTAGCCCAATCCTTCAAGTTACCTATGCAAGGGGGGGGAAATTAAAATACACTGGCCACACTATTTTTTTTCCTCAAGATATATCTACAATTGCAACCTACTTGCCTAGGGATATTAATGATTTGGATATATACACATAGTAAATAGGAATCTAACCTCGACCAACAACCATATAAATTCCTTGTTAGTAGAGGACGTTTCTATGAGGCATTAAAATATAAGATGTGCAATGACCCATACTACAAACATGTACAAATAGATGAGCTTGCATTGTCAAGATTACCCTAGTCCTCCATTGACATCTTAGACCTCCTATATGCAACAACTTCAAATCCTAACCCCATAGACACAAGCTTAGTGGAAACAAGTGATACAAAATATGACCCTTAGATAACACCATGCCCACCACAACTTCCTTTGTGGCAAATCCACCGCATGCACAAACATAAGTTGAAGAAGTGTGCTCTTTACTACAACTAGGTAAAGGATGACCAACACCTATTGTTGAATGGCCACCCATTTGTCCATCTCCTATAAATAAATACACCACCAAATTATTAATTGTTATGGAATTCCCCACTTTGTTTCCAAAAGGAAAAGACACATTCAAATAAGAGCATATCAAAGAAATTAAGCTACATGAGTATGCTATACATCTTCTAAGGTACCATGATAATAGGTTTTTCCAACACCCGTAATTCATACTAAATATTCTAATGTGCCACCGTAGCCAAGCCAATTCATCTATATTTATTAATAAACAACTTGATAGTTACCTACCATCAACAATCTCTGAGCTTCACCAAAGATTAAAGGACATGCTAGATGAAAAAAATGAAAATCAACTCATGCAATTTAGCTCATCACTTCATGGCACTAGACCATTTTGGAACTGACATCAAGCAAAGCTTTCAAACATGGTCATTCAAATTGGTTGCCCCACACTTTTCTTCACCCTTAGTGCAACAAACACAAAATGGCCAGACTTGCATTCCATCATGCTGGCCAAATCACTTATAAATCCTTCTACAACTTCAAGATGGAGGATACAAAATATTGTTTAGAATCTACACCTTACTACATTGTACATGCACCACAGGTTTACTACATTTCATGAAGAGGTCTTGTAAAAAATTCTTGGTGCAATAAAATATTGGTATAGGTAAAACCCTTTTTTTCTCATTATATTACATTACACTCTTACTTTTATTATTTCCTAAAAAAAAGAATTGTAGGTATGAATGAAAAAAAAAGGCTCTGCACACATCCATGATTTCCTATGGCTCTAACAAGCACTTGAAATTAGCATATTAGAATGGAATAACCTACAATTAGTACAAAATGCACTTGATTACATTGATAGATATGTATCTTCATGGAAACCACAAAGCCTTCAATTGAGAAACCAAACATTTCATCGATCTATTCTTGATGATCCTTGTTTGATGGATACAACAATGATCATGTCAGCCAACCCTCCAACCGACTATAGTGAACTACTCAATTGTGTTGAACGCCACATAAAATGCAGTCTATAAACATGTCTTAGGAGGAAAGGGAAATCTACTATATGTCATTATAAAGCACCCTGGACCATGCAAGATTGGTCAAATCTTTCAAATGCTGAGAATGGCCAGCCTAAGCACTTCCCAACTGATCTATACTATCTATATGGAGGGATAATGTAGATTCCCAACCTATTCTCTCAGTTGATGTTGTTCTGAAATATATTGCAAAGTATGCCACAAAAGCTGAACACAAATCTGAAACATATCATGCCATGTTATCTCCCATTTCAACGAATTTTGATTTTGAGATGCCTGCTCCTATATCTTTTAAAAAAATGCTTATATATAGCCTTGTGGATTGAGTCATAAGTGCCTAGGAGAGTTACCACCTCTTACTAAAGCTCCCTCTCCATATCTAATAGGACATTTGTTTCCTTAAATTTCTTTCAACACAAATTCCAATGTGTATCAGTCTCAACCACATCAATGACAACAAAACCTACCTACATTGATTCTTACATGGCATGACCCACACAAATAGAGACAATGTATCTAATTGAAGTGACCCAAAAATGGTTCTTTAAAGCATCTCACAAAAAAATCAATAGAAGGAGCGCCCTAGATCTAAGCAATTGTTTGAGTCTCCCCATGGTTCACGACTATCCCTACAAAAGACGACAAAATATTTCATGAATTTTGTTGGTCTGAACTAGTACTATATTGCCCATTTTGTAATATTGAAAGTGAATTTGGATCCTCAGAAGATCAAATAATATCATTGTGACCAAAGTCATAGTATGAACTAAATATGCTAGATCCAAATGAATTTAAACTATATTTAATCCCCTAAGCAATGATACCAATGAGATATTTAAAATTCCAAAGACTAAGAACCCATTAAACTAATCACAAAAAACATGAAAACATAAAGGAAAAACCTATTCTAAGACTTTAAACTTTATCCCATTGGGGGAGTGGTGTTGCATTAATGTGGGATGGTGACCCTTTCCCAATCCCTTGGATAATATGATATATTCCAATCAATTTTATTGATGAAAACCGATGAAATCGATGAAGTATGAATGAAACATGGATGCAAAAATAGTTTAAAATGATGAAAATGAGTGATAAATGCTAAAATATTTGATGGAGATGGATGCAATGTATGCTAAATGGAAAAAAAAAGTTCAAAGATTCAAGCCATGGATGCAAACTATCCTAAAATGGAAGCCATTAATGGATGCTTAAGCTAACATGGATGAAGATTAAGCTAAAATGCTAACAAATGCTAAATATGGATGCAAGTGAGTATGAATTTCAGTAGCATAACTTTACTCTGAAAAGATGGATCCATTTCTCTCCAAATGGTGATGTATTTATAAGAGATCAAATGAAGAATCAAGGGCTTAGATCTATTTGATCCATCAATGGTTAATATGGAGTGAAGGGGGGATGCATGGATCAAGGATTCTCATCAATGGATGAGAATCAAAGATCACATGGATCAAGGAAAGATCAAGGGATAATAATGATTCAAACAAACACACTTTGTAACAAATTTGAAAGTTTGTTACAAAGTTTGTTTGAAAATGATCATTCCCTTTTTGAAGCTAAGTAGGAGAATATTCCTTTGGAATATTTCCTATGCAAGTGGGTGGGTGAGGAAAATCAGTCATTTAGTAATTAAAACTAAATTTCAATTGTGCAAGATGAGGAATAATAGGATATCTATTAAATAATCAACTTATTTAATAAAAAGGAGTGCAAATGACATTTAATTAAATAATTTAGGATTATTTCATTAAATGAGAGGGCTTAGGGTTTATATTAAATAATTTGATTTATTCAATTAAACAAGGTGAAATGTTAGTGTGAGAGGGGGCGCGTTAACCTAATTAGATCAATTAGATTAATAGATGAAAATGATGCATTTAATTAAATAACTAGGCTTATTTAATCAAACAAGTGAAAAAAAGATGCATTTTAGGATGAAAAAATGTTAGTATATCAGATTCAAGTGTGTAATACCATTCAGGACATTTTTAAGTGTTTACAATCACAATGGGAAAGGTTCTCTTCTACTTACTAGCCATGGCATGTCCACCGCGCACACCATCAAAACCAACCGAAGAAATTGATGCAAGCAACTTGTCCAACATTGAGTCTATAGTTCAAGAAGATAACCTTGATAAATGGAAAGTACACCCAGGTCTACATCTAAACCTCCCTATTCAACTAGATGCACTAGACATGCTTAGTTAACGTGACATTGAACTAAACCACAAATGACAAGATACTCACTACAACCCACTACAATAAATTGTAGCTACTACTTTCATAGACTCCAATCACCCAACATTTCAAGTGTACCATGTTCTCAATGAACACACCCATACAACCTTCTCTTCTTAGCAACAAAAATAATTCAATATAATTCTATCCCATCTAACCACTATTCCTTTGCAGTCACCGCTTAAATTAATTTTTTAAGGATTTGCAGGAACTAGAAAGTCACTCCTCATAAAAAAAGGTTTGCACTCATGAGTTCAGATCCAACTCACCAATCACCATTACTACTTCTTGCACCTATAGGTGTTATTGCATTCAACATTCAAGCATCAAAAATCCATTGTGCCCTTTGAATACCAATTAAAGAAATGACCCTCTACAAGGACAAACACTTGTATCCTTCCAAGAAATCATGTACTTCATGCGGTACATTTTGATAGATGAGATGAGCTTCATTGGGCCAAAATTTATCTAGAATGGATTGATGTGAGGCTACATGAAACATTCCTCGTCCACAACCGCTTGCCATTTGGAGGACAATCGATCATTCTCTTTGGTAACGTAGGAAAAATACCTCCAATTAAAGATATCCCCATGTATTCTTCCACTTCATATAGAGGAAAACTATGGCCCAACTTCACAACAGTGATAACATTGACAAGAATCTTCAGATAGATTAGTGATGATCCTTCCTAGACTGTAATGTCCCCTTTCTAGCCAATTAGTTCATGGTTTGATATTAGCCCTTTTTGCCATGATCCCATGGGCTAACTTGGGCATTAGAGGGATCTTGAGGGTTTTTGGCCTAGGCATTTCCAGTTTCTAGCCAATCCGAGTTGATGTAATGTCCCCATTTTCCAGAACTCTTAAGGAATAATTATTTTAATTATTTAATGTTACTAGGCAAAAAGTGCAAAGTCAAAAGGGTAATATTAAATAATTATATTAAAAGGTTAAAAAGTGACTTAAGTATTAGAGAGTCACATCAAGGAGTCACATCAAGCGGTCACATCAAGGAGTCCCATCAAGATGTCACATCAAGGGGTCACATCAAAGGTCACATCAAGGAGTCATATCAAGGGATCGCATCAATGAGTCACATCAAGGAATATTAAAATATTCTTCTAAAAGCTTGTTGAACACTCTTCTTGGGTCTTTCTAGAAGGTCAAGAAGTTCTATATAAAGGGGAGTTGAGAGCTCATTCGGGGGCTTGGGTTGAAGATATTTTATTAGTCTATTGCTGGAGATAATTTCTCTATGGGCTTTGAGGATGAAATCCATCTAGCTAACAATCTCTTCGCTATTGAAAGACATAGTCAGGAGGTTTGATTCAGTGCTTGTATTCAAGATAGATCTATGAGCAACAATCTACCTTTTCAGCTGCACTTCATTGCTTATTTGGTAGAAATTTGATTGTGGGATTATATCGTGAGTGGGGAAGCATTTTGAGAGCTACATATCTTCCTTGACTGCTTGGCCGTACCATTCTAGTATTGTTGGGCTGTACCATACTGCCATCTATTCCTTTACCAACAACGTAGCACTTGGGAGGACTGGGGCTTGGTGTTTGGAGGAGGCGATTGGGATTGGTGAGTGTATTACACCATTATTAGGCATTATAATACAAATTTATATATCTTGGAATTATTGTTGTACCTGGTGCCTAGATTTTGGAGTCTATTTCTGTGGTTTTTGGGAACAACAGTACCTTCCTCCTTGCAAATTTTTGTGGGTACACTAAATCTAGATATTAGCCCCTAGTTCTTGATCTGGGTTATCATTTGATTGTAAAATTTTTGAATATTTGAATCAATATAAAATTATGGAATTTTTAGTAGTCATTTCCTTGTAATTTCCAGATTTTCTGTTGCATAGTTTACTCTTTTCCTTTATAAATATATGCATTACTTGTTGGATGAAATATTGCAAAAAATAACCAAAACAATCACCATAAAAAAAAAGTCAAACAGAGCTTCCCATTACACAAATTGCTTTTCATGCACTTCTCTGAAATCTATGAAATACAGAGCCTACAATAGAAGATTGGAAAGTTTTAATGTCACGTTCAAGTTCCTCTTTCACCCCTACAAAAAATTTGGTTTTCTCATTTTCCATACATCTATTTGCAACAAATGAATTGGTGCCACTACATAATAAACAAATTTTGTTGTTTTTGGCTTGATGCCTATTGCACTATCCATTGCACAACAACTTAGGGGGTTACCATACTCAAATCCAGATGAAGAAAACTTCAAGAAAATATACTATTGTCTATTGGTCAAGAGGCTATGTTGTGCTCAAATTTATGGGTGGAAACAAGGCTTGTGAATGGTGCACTTGGTCAAGTCAAAGAAATTATATACAATGATAGTGAAAAACCACCTCAACTACCCTTATTTGTTGTTTTTCATTTTAAACATTATATTGGACCAGCTTGGGATCATAACAACCCAAAAAATGTACCTATAACCCCACTGAGCCGTGGCCTTTATCATCAAATTTTGCTAGAAATGGTATGGGAATTGACAATTCTCAAGTCACAGGGCCTTACATTTCAAAGGGAAACTACCAATAATGGCAACATTGATCGAAAAGGTTGACATTCACAACTATTTCAAGAGTTCGTGAACTACCATGTCTCTACATACAACCTTCCATCACATTTGAAAGATATGCATGCATGCAACTTAGCCCATATGTGGCTCGACAAAAAAAGGAAGAGGAACGTTTGAATGCATTATCACAAAACAACAATTCAAACACTTTAAGAAGATTAAGATAACTATTGTTATGTCCCTTTTGTTACCTCATATTTACATTATCAACTAAGCTTGCAACTTGACAACACATCAACGAAAAGTTTATTTTATTTTTGCATGTAAATAATATCTCATATTTTCTTTATTACAGGCTCCACTCATGACTTGGTTACACTATTTTCCCATTGTTGAATGTCTACAAAACAACTCTACCAAAGGTGACAATGAATTTAGTTTAATTTTCAACTTCAACATATTGGTTTTAATTGGTTGTTTTTCAAATAATAAAGAAACTTCTATTGTTCAATACACATACACTGGAGTTTGAAGTGATCATGTGATAATGCTAGAAAAAAGGAGATTTATGTCTATAATATCATGTTTACACAATAAACTATATTTACAACATTCTATATATATCCAAAATGTATGTCTATAGACATTTACATTTTTATATCATATGAATTGAAGTTCCCTAGATCATTTATTTAATCATTTCTTCTTCATTAATTTCATGAGTTTTTTTTCCAAAATCAAGCATCTAACTATAATCTAACCTATGACACATTGTTCAATTTCAACCAATTTGCCTACAAAATCATTGAATTTGTATTTTATGAAGTTATACATCTTTTACGAATTTAACCATCCACCTATAAACTAGCTAATGGAAAAGTCTTAATTATAACAATGCAATTTTTTTCTATTTATGACATATTTTCAAATTTCAATAAAACTATCTACTCAACTTTAAATTTCTCAGAAGATTATTCAATGTACCCATTGTACACAAAGGTTTGATTGCTAGTATATATATATTTTTGAGATAATAATATTAATAATAATAAATCAATAAATTACGAATTGATTTTAAATAGTGGCATGGTGCGATGGTTGAGTTGTTGTGTTGTTATTCTCACTATCAAGGTTCAAACTCCATTGGGGTGGAGTTGTTGAGAATTTATATTGGGGATGAGATCCACTGTTTGTGGCCTCACTGGTTCATAGCTATGGTCAAAAGCATTTACCCCTCTTAATAAAAAAATTATGAATTGACTTTTTATCTTGTAAATAGGTTTCATTTTATTTTTCACGGTGTTGTAATTTTTAATATAAAAGTTATAATTTTAATTTTAATGATTTAAATATACTTTATTTTTTATTTTTAATATTTTATTTTAAAATTTAATTTATTTAATAATATTTTATAATTTTTTTTATCTGTTAATATTGAGTTTATGTTAATATTGTTTGTAATATATTAATTATATTTTTTAGGTACATATTTTATTAATATTTCAATTCTAATAAATTAAAAAATAGTTTTATTTTTTTATTTAAGCATTTATTAACTTAATAAGTTTATTATTTGTTATTAATGTTTTAAAATTATCATGTTTATTATTATTTGGATTTTGATATATTTTGACTTTTTATTTAGTTTAATTTATTTTAGTTTTTAATTTAGATTTAAGTTTGAAATTTATTTTTATTATTTATGTCTTTTTATGAAATTGCAAATGATAATTAAAAATTATTAGAATTAATTTAATTTATAATTATTTATCGTATTAAAACTTTAATTATTCTAGAATAATTTTATTTTGAATTTTTGTTATAATTTAGAGAGAAGGTAACTTTTGATTAGTCATTTCATGCCTATAATCCAAGGATAACATGTCTCTAGGGAGTTATACTTAGGGTAGCATGTCATTTGATTAAGGATATAATAATTCACCTTTAAAACCTCTTCAGTTTACTCATTGCACATTTAGGAGGAAAATAGATAAAGAGATAAAGAGAGAAAATATAAAGAGAGAAATAGAGAAATGGAGAGGGAGACAAAGAGATACAAGGGATAAAAAGAGATATAGTGATACAAGAATAGAGATATAGATATAAAGGAATACATATGGAGAGACAAAGATATATAAGAGATAAAAAGAGATATAGAGATACAAAAATAGAGGTATAGAATATATAAAGGAATAAATATGGAGAGACAAAGAGATAGAGATAGGAAGAGAGATAAGTAAAGAGCGAGGAAAAGAGAGAAGATGAGAGACATAGATAGATATAGTCACATAAAGAGAGAGATAGAGAGATAAAGAGAAATATGAGACAAACATATACATACATACATACATTCATACATACATATATATATATATATATATATATATATATATATAGAGAGAGAGAGAGAGAGAGAGAGAGAGAGAGAGAGAGAGAGAGAGGAAATGAGAGAAAGATAGATAGAGGAAGAGAGAAGGGTAGAAAAATATAGAGAGAAATAGGGGAGAGAGAGGAATAGAGAGATTGAGAGATACTGAAGAGAGGAATAGAGAGATTGAGAGATACTGAAAAATATAAAGATAGAGAGGGAGACAAAGATATAAAGAGATCTCTCTCTCTTTCTCTTCCCATATATCTTTATATATATCTCCCCATGTGTACCTCTCCCTACCTCTCTCTCTATATATATCTCCCTCTCTACCTCTCTCTATATAACTTCCTATCTCTATCTTTCTATCCCTCCATCTCTCCTTGTCTCCCCCTCTTCTCTCCCTCTTTCTCTCTCTCCATTTTCATCTCCATCTCCACCTCTATCTTTCTCTCCATCTCTCTCCCTATCTTTATCTTTTTAGCTCTCCTTACATCTCTTCCTCTCTTTCCCCTCTATCTTTCCCACTATATATATATCTCTCTATCTCTCCCTCTTTATATCTATATCTCTCCCTCTCCTTATCACTCTCTCTTTCTATATCTCTCAACTTATCTATCCTCTCTATATTTCTCCCCCTCTCTCCCTCCCTCCCTATCTATTTATATTTATCTCCCAAGTTCTCTATATCTATCTCAATATCTCTCCCACTCAGACATACACACACACTCCTTTTTTCTCCTTCCCTATCTCTATCTCTATATATCTTTCACTCACACACACACACACTCATTGTTTCTCCCTCTCTTCCATCTCTATCTCTATCTCTCTATCTCTCCCCCCTCTCTCTATTTTCCCCCTTCTCTATTAATTATCTCTATCACCTCTTTTATCTCTCACTCTTTCCCCCTCTATTTCTATCTTCCCATCTCTCCCTCTCCATCTCTATTTATCCCATTATCTCTATCTCTCTCTTATTTACTCCATCTCTCTCTCCATCTCTCCTACTATATATATATATATATCCCTCTCTATCTCTCTCTATATATGAATTCCTATATATTTTTATTACTCTCTTCATCTCCCCATCTTTCATTGTCTCCCTCTTTCTATCTCTATCCCTCCCTCTCCCTCTTCCTCTCTCCTTCCATCTCTCCATTTTTTATATTTATCTCTCTATATTTGTCTCTTACCCTCTCTATCTTTCTTAAGTTATATTTATTTCTCTATCTCTCCTTTACATATACCTATCCCTATCACTTCCTCTTTCTATATCTCTCTACTTCTCTCTTATCTCTATTTGTCTTCCTCCATCTCCCTCCCTCTCTATCTAGTTATACATATCTATCTCTGTCTCTATCTCTCTCCATATCTCTCTTACTCGTACACACACTCCTTGTTTCTCTCTCCCTATCTCTAGCTCTATCTCTATCTATATCTCTCCATATTTTAATTCTTTCATATCTCCCTCTATCTCTCTCTTGATGTTGATATGTATGTGCAGGATCATGATGGGCCAAAAAGTGCCGATATGATGGGTATTTGTAGGGTATGTGGCTGACGACTTTCTTTTTACCCAAAGTTGATGAAATGAAAGGGTTTTTAAAGGAGATTCTTAGCTTTCCACCAATATAAATTATGCTTTAATTTGATTTAATAAATAATTATTATTCATTTTCTATTTGAATTATGACTAAAAGTCGATTGATAGTGATTGAAAACATCTATAAGCTTTCAAATAGTATCACATTTTGGAATCCAAAACATGCATCACATTCCATGCTTTGCACATGCTATAGGATTAAAAAGAAAAATTTAATTTCATGAAGTTTTGACTAGAAGAAAAATTACAAATTAAAAATATGCATCACATCCGGACATGAGTCCTCTACTTATGTCTAAAAACCTTATAAAAATATTATTATTTTATTGTGGTTAGGGTGGTGAGACAGACACCTACTTCTTATTTTTTTGCTGAAATTTAAGTACTACTGCATTGAAATTTCAAATTTTCACCAAATAGATTTTTTTGTTTTTAAAATAAACCTAGTAGTTTAGAAACTAAATTCAATTTTCTATAGATTCCATTCTTACATATTTTTGAAATAATATACATAACTCATTCAAAGTTTTATGTCAAGTTTCTCAACTCTGATTTTTCTGAATTTTTTTGCCACTTAAGGCCCTCTTTTTTCTATGATGATCCTGCACATAACCCTGCATTATCTATCCATATCTCTCTACCCCTATATCTTTCCCTCTCTATACCCCTCTCTATATATCCCTTCTTATCTCTATCTTTACATTTATATCTCTCCCTCTCCCATTCTCTCCCTATCTATATATTTATCTCTTCCATATTTATCTATCCCTTTATCCTCTCTCTTTATCTCTCCCTCTCCTCTCCATATCCCTCTCCTCCATATCCATCTTCATATCCATCTCTCTCTCTCTCTCTCTCGCTCTCCCTCTTTCTATCCCCATATCTCCCTCTCTCTCCTTCTCTCCCTATTACAAACATAACATTAGCCTATTGGTAATGGAGCCTTATTATCTTCCTAATTTAGAGGTTTTATTTTAGTTGTGTTCAGATCCCTATAAGAAAATGCATAGTTGATTTGAAGCTATCACATCTCCATTAAGACCTTTGTTGCACAAACATAATTTTCTAAATGGTCTACCAATTGAACTCATGTATACTATAGAAAATCATGTAAAAAATAGACCAAAAAATTCCCTAATTGACCTTCCACACTTCTTCGGTGTACCCATTGCACACAAAGGTGTGATTTCTAGTAGTTATTTGTTTATTTATGAGGGTCTATTTAGTTAGGGGTGAAAGAATTTAGATTTTCTAGAGGTAACTCATTTTAGAATATGACATACTATCAGAACAAGACACACTATCCAAAAAGGCTCACAACTAGGGCTCACTACCACATAAAGAAATACAAGAAGGTAGAAGAGAAATGTTACAAAAATAACACTTTCTCAATGCAACAAGTAATCCACCACAATTCTCCAACAAAATCGCAGTCTTGTATGAAAGATTTTGGACACCTTTAGCTCATTGCCTTCAAGAATCCAAACACTTGAAGTTCACACTGATCTACTCAATTTTGCATCACACACATCACTTGCATCAATCTTACATAAACCTTGATTCTCTCTTACATCTCACAACAACACCACTTTTATTTATATCAACCTCAACCTTGAAAATCTTCTCCAATGTCGACAACTATTCGTTATACTTACAATTTCAAATTAGGTTGACAACTAAACATTTCCACGATGGATAGGAATGAAGGCGACCCAAATAAATCCTTAATTAGGACCCAAATAGATCCCAACACATCTCAACATGATTTCACAAGCCTCACATATAGTGTTAACACAAGGTCAACCAATACTCACGCTAAACACCATAAACACACCATAAACATTAAGTACACACTTCCTTAAATCAATATGAACTTCTAGAAAACAAAATTCACTTGAACACGATCTAGAATAATCCATGAACTACTTGAGACTCATCAAACACTTCATACAAACTTGCATCATACAAACACTTGAGCTTAGAACAATAGATAAACCTTATTCGCATACTGACATATGAAAATCACTTAGTACTACACCAAATCAAATGAAACCTTGAAATATGAAAGATACAAATGGGTGGGTGCATGAATTTGGGTACCAATTTCATGGCCACTTTCTAAAAAAAGTTTGAAAATTCTATAACGCGCTCGTGTTATAGCATGTTAAAAGAAAAAAAAAATGAAAGTCTTCATTTTCACTTCGACTATTTTCTTCTTCTACCCATGGCCAAAACCCCCAACTTTCATGCTTTCATTCTAGGAAGAGTTATTGGGCACAAATATTCAACAAGAGTTGCTATTTCTTTGCAAGGATGGCGCCACGATGACGAATAGGTGGGAGAGGTAAGTATTGTTTGTTGTTTGTTTTGAATTTCTTAGTTTTAGGTTGATTTTATTAGTTTTAGGTTAAATTTGATATATAAATTTTTGAATTTGTAGGAGATGCAAATGAACCAGCAAACCCACAAAATCCTCAAGAAGAAGAGCAACCAAATCTCGAAGAACAAAATCCTCAACAAGAAAATCAACCTCAACAACAACCTCCTGCACCAATCCCTCAACACCCTCCTGACACTCAACAAAATTTAACAAGTGAGATTGAGAACAACAAAAAATAGATTAAGGATTTTATTAGTAGGTTGAGTGATCCAAATGGTTCAACCACAAAAATAATGACCCTCAAAAATTCATTGAAAGATATGTTAAAAAATGTAGATTCAATTAGCAAAAAAATAATTGGATGGCAAGATAGGAGGCAGGCGGCTAGGGCATATTATGCAGATAAACTATCATATAAACAAGTAAAGGATTTAAAAATTACAAAAGGTGATTTGTGCTCATTATTCACTGACCCATGCACAAATCAAAATCTTAGCCTCAATGCGAAGAGGTTTCCTATTCATTGGTGCCACCACCAAGAGATTAGGAACCTTTTTTATGATAGGTGGTACATGGTCTTTGATGACCGACTGTGCAACAATTGTGAAGTCCCCCAGTATTTTCTTAGGAAACTATACAGTGAGTTCATATTGAACAAAATACCAAATTATTTTGATATGAGGGACTTCCAGGGGAGAGGTGGGGGGTCGGCTCAGGATAGGCCTAGTGCATAGCCAGATCCTATGCGACAAGGGAGACAAGCTCTTGTTAGGCCGCCTTGTGAGCACATTGATATGCCTGCAGTCGTGAAGGAGAGTGCATATGTAGAGACATTGCAGGCGATCAACACTTTGACCCAGAGTGTCATCCATCATACTAGCCCTATTCTACAATGCCATCCAGGGGAGTTTTTTGAGTGGTGGCCTTCGAACCCATGTGTGTCAATCTTGTGGGGAAACTTGTTCATATGACCCCATTGACACTCAGGAGGCTGCTGCAGAGGATCCTTATGTAGCTACGGAGATGGAGAGGGTGGCTGACATTTTGCATGATGCATATGGAATTGATTTTCGGGTAAAAGTTAGCATGTTCATTGAATTTAATTTATTAAATTTTGATTTTGAAATGCAAGATTAACTAATTTAGTTTTATGATTTTAATAAAATTGCAGGGTCACAGTGTTGAGACTGGATACACCGGTCCTCCACCTACTTATTTCTGTAGTACACCTATCGGTGAGGTATGTGACGAGTAAACAATTATATATTTATTACATGTTAATAGCATTGTTTTATGAATGGTATTTTAATATGTGATTTTGGATGTTGAATAGGGTAATATTGGAGGTTTCGAGGGAACACCTCCAAGTGCCAGTGGATTTACTCAAACCTTCACACAAGTAATAGAATAAAGAGTTTAACTAATGAATTGTACTTAATCTAGATTTGTGTAGTTTATATTCATATCATTGGCTATGTTGTATTGCACATCATTCAAACTCAAAGCATTACTTCACATTCCATAACTAATAACTAGATGTTGATGGATGAAAAAAATTCAACTACAATATAGTTGTTTAGAAAGTCAACATAAGCAATGATGCAATTTCTTCACATGGAGGCATGTGCTTGCAAAGGTGCACCTGCACGACAAACTATGGATGCTTTGAAAAAATCTATGAAACCATAATAGTAAGCAATAACATAGACAAGGCAGTTAGTAGTTTCAAAAAAAGCCTCGAAGAAATGTGGTCTCATGGTGATGGAATGAAATTCCATCACCATGAGACTGCATTTCTTTGAGGCATTTCTTCAAAATGCTCACCACCTATTCTATGATGCCACATTTTTCATACATGTGCACCAAAGCATTTTATCAAACTACTCATTCTTCCTTGCTGCTATGGCTACAAGCCTAAAATAGGTGCTTTCCAACAAACTATGGATGGTTGGAAAAATATCTATCAAAGCATAATAGTAACCAATAATACTGGTCATAGAGAAGGCAATGAAATTTTTGAAAAAATTCCTGAAAGAAATGGGTTCTTATGGTGATGGAATGCCATGAAGTGCATTTGTTTGTAATGGCATTCCATCACCATGAGACCCCATTTCTTTTGAGACATTTTTTCAAATGGTTCACTGCCTTATCTATGCCACCATAGTTATCATACATGTCTACAAAAGCATTTAATCAAATGATTTAGCGGCTTGTTGCTATGGGTTAAAGCCTAAAAACACATCCTTTTGAACAAGATATGGATAGGGAAAATAGTAAGCATGATAATCAGAAATATATAGTTTAATAAGTACTCAAAATTTTGTTCATTAAATCTCATACACTATAAGTCATGATGTGTCCATCGCTATTGTAACTTTTTTGTGATTAAATAAAATTTTGTTGGTTTATTTTCAGATGTTGGTTGTGGAAACATGTCCAAATGTTACGAGGGAAATGGATATTGGTGTTTCATCTGCTATACAATCCTCGATGGCTCTAATAGGGGAGGTATGAGGCAACTTACTAAATTTCAATTTACATTCATTGTTATAGATGTTAGTTCAAGTGAAAAATCAAACCAAATTATTGATTTGTAGTCTAATTTCTATTTGGATGGTTTATACAGGGCTTGAGCACGCCTCAACATCAATGTAAGAATATTTCCCTCTAGGAGAGTGATCGTGAGATGGCCGTAAGTGATTATTTTTTTAAATATATCATTTTTTATAATGTAATTTCTATATATTAATGTCTTTACTTCTTATTGTAACAGTTAAAACTTCACCAAGAACTTAACAGTAGTAGGAGGAGCAGTAGGAGCACTCCTCGAGTGTAGCAGAAACAAGTGATAGACCTATTGCCATCCAATCGACCAGCAAAGGGCAAGAGTTTATTTCAAGAGCCTAGAGAGCAATGACTTTTGATTCCAGAGCCCTTTGTTGTATGCCTACATGGCAGTTTTGTACATATTTTGTATTGGATATATTTGACATTGTATGCCTATATGGCATTCTCATAAGCCTATATGACTATTTTATACTTATATCGACATATATTGATGTATGTGTACATGGCTATTTGGTTAATACAAATCTTTTTTTATCAATGGTGTCCATATTTGCATGTTATAAATTCATGGTTCAATAGATATGAGTTACGTGTATTCAAGTGTTTACTTTACAACGTACATGTATACTTTGTGACTTACGTGTGTTCCAATGTATACTTTGTGACTTACGCATTTTCATGCATATACCTTGTATTTGTGCATATACTTTGTCTTAAGTTGTATATACTATATATTCATGTGTATGCTTCAAGGCATATGTGTTTGTGACTACTTGTGGTTCCCTTATTCACATGTACATGCTTGACTTATTCACGTGTATACTTATTAATTAGTTAGCCATAGCATTGATCATTGTTGTCCTTCATGGTTTGTCTTGAATAAATTAATTGATTGATGGTAAACAACTTTCTCTAAAAGAAAAATAATACGTTTTCAATTGGTATTCTATGAAATGATTGATAAAAAGATTCCAATATATTTAATCCTTTGATTGGAACAACTCAATTAAGCAAAGGATATGTATAAGACTTTTCCTTTTAGATTAGCAATGCATGGAAGTTTCAAAAAGTATCCTTGATATTACAAAAATATATGTGTTTATACACTTCAATTGTGCACTCACCCTTTGGTTCTTTGAAAGAAAAATCTTCTATGCCATTGTTACATTGCACAGGTAAACTAGATTTTGTATTGTGGAGCTATATTAAGCTACCAATCTCAAGACCAATGTTACAATGATACAAAATAATGTTTGAGACTGCAAGAAGACATCAAAATGGCTAGTGTACTAAACAAATTCTTATGATTTATGAAGAATGCTGATAACTCTTGAGTTGGATTCTTTTTCAAAATCATACAAATTGAACCCTAGCATCAATAGACTCTGTATATCAAGCTACCACAATTCAAGTTTCAAAGATGAATATTTATCATGCATTTTTAAATGACATTCAAGTTTATGGTGGTTTTGTTGTTTATGTGATGTTATGCGATATTCTAATCCTAATGCATGCTTCTAGGCTGCATATATATTTATATTTTGTTTTTACATGCTTTTTGTACCAACGAACCCAAAATGAACAGAACCCCCCTCCAAAAAAAATTGGCCTAATTGGCGAACCGAACCCCCAAACCCGAATGTGAACCTCAAAACCTATTCCAACACTCTTCATTTTTCTTGCAAAAAATTAATTGACCACCAAATTATGCTGCCTCTTCACTTTACCCACTTTTACTCCCTCAAACATCTCTTTTTCATTCAAAACCCCTGTTTTCCTAAGTAGGGCATTATTCCATAACATACTTTTGACCTCCCTTGTCCTTGCAGACCTTTTGAACACATCAAACTCCACAACCTCACCCTATTTCCAACCTATTCTAACTTTTTTTAAGTAATTTCTTCTTTTCACCTCTTCCAATGCCTTTACTAATGCTATTTTCTTATTCCTACTCCCTATCCTACTTACATTAGGCCCATATCACCAAGACATAGCCTGAACAATAGGTGGAATGACCTATTTCAACATATTACTCTTGAACCCTTAAGGGATCGATTCGGTTGAATGTAGCTCATAGTGATTCCGTGTATTTGGGTGTGAAAAAGGACCATGCCTAGCGTAAACATACCTATTCAGACGAGTTGGAATAGTTTGTTTGGTCACATGAGATGTAGAACAAAAGTTGCACTAGTTTGCAACTTTCCACTACTTGCATTTGACACTTTTTCCATCAACTGAAAACTGGACACCATAGGAAAACCACTCCGAGATAACAAAAACTGAGAGAGGTTATTGTAGAGGGGTCCAACGCGATCCCATAGGATTAGATGAGAAGTTTCTAAGCATCACGGTATCTGAGTAACAACATGCTAAAATTTGTAGCCATTTTGCACTTTGGACCCTTAAGGGATCGATCTGGTTGAACATAGCTTGGAGTGATTCCGCGTGTTTGGGTGCAAAAGAGGACTATGTCTAGCATAAATATACCTATTTAGACATGTTGAAATAATTAGTTTGGTCACACAAGTTGTAGAACGAAAGTTGCACCATTTTGCAACTTTCCACTACTTGTATTTGACACTTTTTCCATCAACTAAAAATTGGACACCACAGGAAAACCACTCTGAAATAACAAAAACAGAGAGAAGTTATTGTAGAGGGGCCCGAAAAAATCCCATAGGATCATATGAGAAGTTTCTAAGCATCACGGTATCCGAGTAACAACATGCTGAAGTTTGCAGCCATTTTGCACTTTGGACCCTTAAGGGATTGATTCGGTTGAACGTAGCTTAGAGCGATTCCGCGTGTTTGGGTGTGAAAGAGGACCATTCATAACATAAAAATACCTATTTGGATGTGTTGGAATAGTTATTTTGGTCACATGAGTTGCAAAACGAAAGTTGCACCACTTTGCAACTTTCCACTACTTCCATTTGACACTTTTTCCATCAACTGAAAACGGGACACCACAGGAAAACCACTCTGAGATAAAAAAAAATGAGAGAGGTTATTTTAGAGGTTCCTAATGCAATCCCATAGGATCAGATGAAAAGTTTCTAAGCATCACAGTATCTAAGTAACAATGTGTTGAATTTTGTAGCCATTTTGCACTTTGGACCCTTGAGAGATCGATCTAGTTGAATGTAGCTCAAAGCGATTCCACATGTTTGGGTGTGAAAGAAGACCATGCTTAGCATAAACATACCTATTTAGATTTATTGGAATAGTTCATTTGGTCACATGAGTTGCAGAATGAAAGTTGCACCACTTTGCAACTTTCCACTACTTGCATTTGACACTTTTTCCATCAACTGAGAACTGGACACCATGAGAATACCACTTCAAGATAAAAAACACTGAGAGAGGTTATTATAGAGGGGCCCAACATGATCCCACATGATCAGACGATAAGTTTCTAAGTATCATGGTATTCGAGTAACAACATGTTGAAGTTTGCAGCCATTTTGTACCTTGGACCCTTAAGGAATCAATTTGGTTAAACATAGCTTAGAGCGATTCTGTGTGTTTGGGTGCAAAAGAGGACCATGCCTAGCATAAAAATACCTATTTGGATGCGTTGGAAGAGTTTGCTTGGTCACACGAGTTGTAGAATGAAAGTTGCACCACTGTGCAACTTTCCACTACTTGCATTTGACACTTTTTCCATCAACTAAAAATTGGACACCATAGGAAAACCACTCCGAGATAAAAAAAATTGAGAGAGGTTATTGCATAGGGGCCCAAAAAAATTCCATAGGATTAGATGAGAAGTTTCTAAGTGTCACGGTATCCAGTAACAACATGCTGAAGTTTACAACCATTTTGCACTTTGGACCCTTAAGGAATCGATCCAGTTGAACATAGCTTGGAGTGATTCCAAGTGTTTGGGTGTGAAAGAGGACCATGCCTAGCATAAAAATACCTATTCGGATGCGTTGGAATAGTTTGTTTGGTCACACGAGTTGCAGAATGAAAGTTGCACCACTTTACAACTTTCCACTACTTGCATTTGACATTTTTTCCATCAATTGAAAACTGGACACCACAGGAAAATCACTTCGAGATAACAAAAAAAAGAGAGGTTATTATAGAGGGGCCCAAAAAAATCCCATAGGATCATATGAGAAGTTTCTAAGCATCACGGTATCCGAGTAACATGCTGAAGTTTGCAGCCATTTTGCACTTTGGACCCTTAAGGGATTGATTCGGTTGAACACAACTCAGAGTGATTCCGCATGTTTGGGTGTGAAAGAGGACCATGCCTAATGTAAAAATACCTATTCAGATGCGTTGGAATAGTTTTTTTGGTCACACGAGTTGCAGAACGAAAGTTGCACCACTTTGCAACTTTTCACTACTTCTATTCGACACTTTTTCCATCAACTAAAAATTGGACACCACAAGAAAACCACTTTGAGATAACAAAAACTGAGAGAGGTTATTGTAGAGGGGCCCAACTTAATCCCATAGGATCAAACAGGAAGTTTTTAAGTATCACGGTATCTGAGTAGCAGCAAGCTGAAATTTGTAGCCATTTTGCACTTTGGACCTTTAAGGGATCGATTCGGTTGAACGTAGCTCGAAGCAATTCTGCATGTTTGGGTGCAAAAGAGGATCATGCCTAGCATAAAAATACCTATTTGGATGCATTGGAACAATCCGTTTGGTCACACGAGTTGCAAAATGAAAGTTACACCACTTTGCAACTTTCCACTACTTGCATTTGACACTTTTTCCATCAATTAAAAACTAGAAACCATGGGAAAAATACTCCGAGATAACAAAAACCGAGAGGTTATTGTAGATTGACCCAAAATTATCCCATAGGTTTAGACAAAGATTTCGTAAGTGCCATGGTATCCGAGTAATACCCTGTCAAAGATTGCTACCCTTTTGCACTTTGGGATTTGATGTTTCATTGAACTGTACGGTTCCGTAAAAGGTGATTGTGCTCTCTTTTCGATGTAATTCGGTGGGAAATAGACTAAACTCCATTTTAGTTTTGGTTTGATTGGATTTCAAGTGATTTTTTGCATTTGAGAAGCCAATTATTGAGGGTCGGTTTGTAAGGCCTATTTTAAGGGTTTTGAGTGCATTAAAATGTCATATTAAGCCTTTCACCCACTATATGCTTCTATAACTCAATGGAAAGGCTTAGTTATGGTTATAAAACATGTATGAAAATTTTTGTGCGCAAGGGAGGCAAATAGAGGGTTTTTAGGTGATGCCCTAGATGTCAAATGGTGCATTTTTTAGTAGGAAATGGTGGTTTACTGCTAGGGTTTGAAGAAATCTTTGGGGGCAGTGACATCTCTTGAACTTTTAAGCTTGTGCAGACCTTTTTAAAGGTGTTTTAGGCTTTGGTTGGCTGTGGGAAGGTTTCGAGTATGGGTTTGCAATAAACCCTTTCCTAACTTATAGTCTCCAAATCTCATCAAATGGACTTATCTTTTAGAGAAGGTCATCCAATGGCCAACCAAACATCAATCAAGCTTTAATACAAACCCTAAGACAAACTCCTAAGAGATTATACCATGTTTCTTTGTACCATCATTAAGATCCAATAGATCACCTTGCATAAAGGCTACTAAATTAGCCCTATTTACAAAGAGACAACCTTTTAAACACTATATCTTCACTCAAAATCCTCAAACAATAGTATGTTATGTGTCAAAACCTCCAATTCCATATTTTTTTTCCAAGTCCAAGACATCTAAACCCCTAATACACCAAACCCTCTATTTCAAGCAAAATACTTGGGGTTTTAATGAAACTCCTATCTCCCGCATCTTCCATACCCAAACAAAGCATAAAAAACACTTACCAGAACCTACACATGGTGAATAATACTTTACATGGACAATCCTTCCCACATTTTGTCAAAACACCACTTGAAACCCTCATTTTCATCATGAAAATACCCTGCTACAACCCTAGACATCATCCCAAACACCCAACCTTGACTCCACAACATTTTAAATAGGTTAGGAATATATTTTACAAGTTAGAGGACCCATTCCACAAGTTACAGTAGGCACAAAAAGTGGAATGGGTCAAATTACATCATGAAACCCTTCAATCCAAGAACACTGTGAAAGTAGGTAGCTACAATAAAAGCAAGATAACTTTCACTATACAAAGAGTTAGAACCTATAAATAGGTGAAAATCAAAGCTAATTCATCAATCTATAAGATCCAATAGGTTTTAGATCATCTTAGTGTTCGTACAGGCTATACAACAACAAGAAAAGTGAGAAAAACCAGTAAATTTCTAGAAAATAACATTCTTCTTGATAAAAAATGGGTTACAAATCAACCAACAACCTCTCCTTCGAGGAATTTAAGGTTATTATACATGTTTACTGTAGGAACAATAAAAGAAGAGGTTTTGAAAGGAACTCCATGAAAACCAAGCTCTCTAAATGGTATATCAAAATCTAGTTCAAAATATTTTAGATGAGGCTGCTCCCATAGCTCTCTTAGTTGCTTGACAAATCCTTGAAAATCTGTATTGATTTTATTTTTCCTGTCCCTCTCTTGTTGTCTTCCTCAATTTCACTAGGATCATACATTGACCTTCTTGCCTTTCCTAAAGTTTGGACCACATCCATTACCTCCACGTAAAACTCAACATCCTTGGTCTTCTTGGCTCCCACGCCTTGATATGGTTATGCAAATGAAAATGAAGCAAAGTAATCATCTCCTTCTCCACTGGCTAGAAGAATGCAGGCTTAATGTTTTGATACATGATATCAACTCTCTCTTTTGCTCTGATGGTTGAATATCGAAATACAATATGGTGGGCCTCCAGAGTTCCAGTCATCTTTCTTCCTCTTCCACCAAATGTTGGCCTGATCCACATGTCTAAAAATTGTCTATGGGATTTAATCATCTATACCACATGGTTGACGTGCTTTGAATCCTTGCATCTAAACTAAATTTCCTTTACATAAATATTGCTAGGGAATTTCAATGTTGCCATTGTAGTTGGTATTAAAGCAAGTACCTGCAACATGAAGAGTGATTCTGATTCCTCTTCTAAATTAGAGGGTTCATATCCTTGATCTGACTCTTCCGAATTATCAAAATAAAAATCACTAGCTTCCATATTCAAAAATTCCTAACCAACATCTTCAATAAATTTATTTGGATCATCAATAATAGTCTTCAAAATTGGCCGCTAGTACAAGTGCATTATGCTTTCATAATACTTTATAGCCATGGAGTTCAGCCATTCCTTGATGCCATCAAGTGAAGATTGAGGAATGGTGTCAATGCAAAGTACATCCCGCTTGAAGTCTTTGAAAGCAATAGCCATATCAAATTCTTTTTCCCAAGTCCTACTCTCTCAAGGTTAACAATCTCAATCTCACTAATAGCGATTACTAAGAAAAGTAATTCCACCAACTCTACCAAATAGTTTACCATAGGAACAATAAAAGCAAAGGATTTGAAAGGAACTCCATGAAAACCAAACTCTCTAAATGGTATATCAAACTCTAGTTCAAAATATTTTAGATGAGGCTTCTCCCATAGCTCTCTTACTCGATTGACAAATCCTTGAAACTTTGTATTGATTTTATTTTTCCTGTCCCTCTCTTCTTGTTCTTCCTCAATTTCATCAAGATCATACATTGACCTTCTTGCCCCTCCTAAATTTTGGAACACATCCATTACCTCCACATAAAACTTGACATCCTTGGTCTTCTTGGTTCCCACGCCTTGATATGGTTATGCAAATGAAAATGAAGTAAAGTAATCATCTCCTTCTCCGCTAGTTGGAAGAATGCATGATTAATGTTTTGATACATGATATCAGCTCTCTTCTACTCTCATGGTTGAATACCAAAATCTAGTATGGTGGGCCTCCAAAGTTCCAGTCATCTTTCTTCCTCTTCCACCAAATGTTGGCCCAATCCACATTTCTACCAACCTAATTGACTTTTTTTTTGAAAGCTAAAGTTTCTCTTGAGTCACCAGTGTAGCTCTCTCTGCCTTTTCAGACTCTTTCAAGGTTAACAATCTCAATCTCACTAATAGTACATTTACAACCATATTCAAAGATTTTCCTTCAAAAGGCTACAAATTCAAATATTTACTTAAATAGCCTTCAAGAGGCTTTAAATAGCCTTTACAAATAATTCTACATCTCTCCAATCATGCCTAACTATTCTTTTTGTAACTAACATGACTTATTGCATTAAAAATCAATTGTAGATGTGTTAGGATCTTATTCAATTGACAAAACTCAAAACAAAAAACTAACTTAAAAGACTTCCGTGAACCAAATTTGCTCAATAACCTTGGTGCCCCTGCACCAAATTTCAATATTTAAGTAAATGTCATTACAAGTAAATCTCATTACAATGCCTTAGGTACTCTATTCTCACAGATATTTTACAATGTCAGTCATACATTCGAGATTCTCTTATAATCTCTACATCATAGGTTCTCATTTAGAGGTTAACTTCAAATGAGTAACTTGATATTACCTCACAAAGCTTCACACGCTCTTTTATAATGGCTTCAAATCCAAATTGAGAATTTTCAAGATCATCAAAATAAGGATGTTGCATTGCTTTTTTGGCTGAGATTCTCTTTGATGGCTCAAAAATCAACATTTTCTACAAGGAGAGACCAATCAATTTTTACTAGTTTAGTTACAGATACGCAAAGCAAAAGAATAAAAAGAAATAACTCATCCAAAATGGAAATGAAATGAAAATAGATGGAAGGAACTTATAGATAGGCATGGAAGTCTCTCAACTTAGTCACTCCTGGCCATACATCTTCAATGGGAGTTCCAAGATACCTATTGCACACAACACCTCTCATGAATATAATATCTTGAAATTAGAGATGCTCTTATAATGTCTATATCATAGGTGCTCATGATAAGGTTAACTTCAAATGAATAACCTGAAATTCCCTCGCCAAGCTTCGCACACACTTTTGTAATTTTCTACAAGGGGACACCAATCAATGTTTATTAGATTACTTACAGATACACAAAGTAAAATAAGATGATAGAATTGGAATCAAACAAATTAATGTGGATACAAACATAAATTAATAAGAACCATTGTGCATATACTTACAAATTAATCCAATGAACCATCCGGGTTTTCTCTACTCTTTATTGTGTCAAGTATTGCCTCATGGTCAGACTCAAGGACCTTCCACAAGGTCTTGTTCAAAGGTCTACCCCCATATTTGGTCAAAAAACCATTGGATTCCACAACAAGGTTTGAGTAATGAAGAATCTTACAATGCGTGTTAAAGTCCTGAAACAACCAATGTTTAACACTCTTATGTGGGTACCTTCTAAGCCATGTTCCAGTAACAACAACTGAGCCTATAGGGTATTCAATGTTTTCTCCATCTATAACTGGGCCTTCCAATTTCTTTTTAGCTTCAACACAAGGACACAAGTAATAGTCCATTCCCTCTTCATTCTCTTCATCTACAATAACTGCATAAACATTCCCTACATTGATATGTGTGGCATATCTCTTCAAATTAGTCAACATTACAAATACAATACAAAGTAAGATAACAATATGGAATTTCAAAAACTAAGTAGATATATTACCTGGTTGAACTAGATCTGATACGTGGTCAAATTCGACTGATGATTCCATATGTGTTAGTTCCAATGCCATCAGAGGGTGATACATGTGAAGTGGGATAAGATAACTTGTCAACCATTTGTTAACCCACTCCCTTGACTCACAATCATTCCAGGCTTGCATTGTACATGAAGAAAAAAAGCATGCCATCTTACGTGTATCGATACTCCATGAACCTACATTTGAGCTAAGGAAAGAGTGTAGCTCACTCGATCCTGTTAGTGTACAACAATCCTCATATTGTGCAATGTTAGTATCATCCATCAACCAAAAAAATTTATGAACTGAAGATGTACCTTCATTACCTGGACCCATCGAAGCATTACACCACTTGAAGATTGATCTTGCATCTATCAACTTTGCACTGTCTTTATACTTTAACTCTTCTCATGCTAATTCTCTTTCCACACATGCTCCTACACCATCATGCTCCCCCTTTCCATTCCCAAACTCACAAAAGTTCCACAGATGCTGAACACTTGTAGTGAGATGTATCTTGCACAACTAGTAGAACATGCGTGCGTTCTTGAACTGTACTGCACAGTTATTCGACAATATTATATGCTGATCATATGCTATGCCTCTCCAAGCCAAATCACTGTAGAACATCTAGAAGAAAACTTGCATGAACTCTAGAGAATGTGTTCGATCATCACTAATATAAAAGTGATACTCCCTCAATACCTTCCTTTGGTCCTTTGTACTATCAGCTGCATGAAGGAATTCTATGTGCACAAATATCGAAACCTATGTGGAGTTGTAATATTATGACTGCACCTCACATTGTGGCTATAGAGTGTATTTCTCTGCAAAGTCAACCACTGATACTATGTTGCCAATTGGAATGGTGTCCTTGCATAGCTTGAATTGCATGTCCAACTATCAGGTTCTATGGGTATGCCTTGAATACTCATACACTAGATTCTAACGAAACATGGACATAAACTAATACACTGAAATCTTATCAATAACCAAATCACACCTTTTTTCTTGATACCAATCTTTTGTAGTGTATGCCACTATTTTATACTTCCCAAAATCTACTAGTTTTTGTCCCACCTCATCTGTGCTTTCCATATGTTGACATACTGGCATTCGTTGCAAACCACCACAACGCTCACATGAACCATCCAAGAATGTTGTCCTGTAGAATATTTGGCCATCCTCTATTTGACATAAATTTTTTGATAAGAACTCTCTTGAAGATTTTGGTGGGGCTTCTATGCCACAATCCTACAAAACATCGTTAGTATGCAAATCTAAACATATAGAATGATAAACATCATAATGGTTAGAGAATTCAATATGTAGTCTACAACAACAAGTAGTGTGTGTGTGATTTATCTTGACATAAAAAGGTTTAAGAATTTCAAAAAATATTTGAGAAATAATAATTTGAGGATAATCATTTTGAAATTTATGAAAAAATTGGGTTTGATTCGTATCCAAAAAATTCTTTGGATGTGGCTCACGGTTCCGACTACCGATTCTCCTTCCTATGACATCCCTTTGATTTGAAGATGGCTTTGTATTATTCTTCCAATACTCTTCAATTAGTGTTCTCAATGCTTCAACAATTTTTTTATCTTTATGTGACAGTCTTCCCGAGAATTTCCATAATTCATTTGAATCAGTGCCCTCAATTCTTTGCTGCCTTTGAATGACTTTTGATAAAGTTTTTCTACTAATTCCCATTTGTTCACTTGTCTTTTTAATGAGACGAGATCTCTTTGTTTGATAGCTTACCAAAGTCAATGTAATGACATGTCGGTGACATTACTATCCTTTGAGTGTGAGGTCTTACCCACACTCTCATAAGCATCCATTAGATTCTTCACAATAGTGTTTTCACTTGATGCATTCAATGTTCTCAACCCAAGAGTCTTCATGATGTTTTTATACTTTAAACCCTACATCATTTGAACAAATAGTTGACATCTTGCGGTCTCATTTAGCCTTTCAAAGAAGATTTTCCAAATCTTATAAGCATATCTTCTACAAGTGCGTTCTGGAATCTTACCTTCCATGTGCTACAAAATATCCTCATCAATATTAATCAAAAACTTTGGCTTTCTACGCAAAATTCTAGGTGGTGTTCTCCTAGGTACATACATCTCAACATTAGCAATTTCATCAATATTTAATTGAGGTGGGCTACATTGCGCACCTTCGACCGAGGGTGGAGTAGAAGACATACCTTGATCTTCACGTGGGGATGATGGCATACCTTCTTCATCAAATCTGAGTGATGATGTACTCTCAACTTGAGATGCGATGGATGTTGTCCAATCATATTCACTTGTGGTAGATGGTGTCCCTCCATATTCGCTTGTGCTTAATGGTGTCCCTTCGTATTCACTTGCAGTAGAGGGTGTGTATCCAACTATGGTATCTGCATTTGTTCTAGCACGACTCTTTTGCATTCATTCCCTTTGTGTTGCCAATTTCTTTTCTCTTTTTGACGGTTGAGGTTCCTCTTCAATTGGCTTTTTTTTGTCAATCGTTTCCAATTTCTTCTTTTCATGATATGTCACCACTCATTCTCTCTCTTTTTCTTTGAAGGTTTCATACTCTTCCTTTGTTAGTTTCTTCCTTGTTTGTTTCTTCAGCATGGCGGATAATTTTACCTATAGCATGGCAATGAAACGAATATTAGTTCCTCAAAAATGTATCCATTAAAATAAATGAAATATATAAGTCATTCAAGGCTTCATAAATAGAAAACATAGGTGATGAGGTAGCTTTAATAATGAGGTAATTTAGAAATAGGGATGAAAACCAAAATAGTTTAAATAGGTAGTAGAATTTTCAAAATGTGCAAAAAGTGCTAAGTTGTGAAATTAACAAATATTAGTGAAGGGTTTGATGTAGACCTGGGAGGCTCAATCACAACCAATTTGACAACATGCCTTTAAGAGGCATCTAAAAAGATTAAGATGACCTATTTGAACAAACCAAACAACCCTCAAAGCTTGACAATCATCAGAAGTTATATTTCACACTTTCACCCTTTGAACCCTAGTAGTAGTGGAAACTCAGTTTTTTTCCAATAACTCAAATTTTCTCCAAAACACCAGACAAAATCTTCATGGTTTTAGACACCCATTTAAAATTTATTACACATATCTCAATGTCAAGTAGATGTCCTTTGGACCATATCCCCAAAAAAACCCCTTCTAAGTTGACCTAATTAGGCTGATTAACATGCCCTCAAACTTATCACAGGACCTTGAAACCTTGGGGCAGCATTTCTTAGGTTTCCAAACCTCCAAAACCACAACTAGATTCCTTTGGTACGGAAAAATTCATGCCAAACCTGAAAACCCTTGTTTTATGCACTATTCAAGAGGGTTTATTGAATATGCTACTTCCACAACCTCCCAGACTTTAAAACCAACTTGAACAAAGGACATTAACCTTGCACATGCCTAAAAGTTCAAAACATCATGACCTCCCATAGATATTTTTCCAAACCCTAGGCCTAAGCCCTCATTCACATGCATTTTTGTTCACAAAACTCATTGTAGCAGTAGGTTTATTACTCTTATTTCTTTCCTAGCACTCAAAACATGCATCCTACACTTAAATTAGACATCATAGGGTCCCTTACATGAGTTACAGGTCAAGAAAAAATATTAAAACATGGAAAATTGCTGCTAAACTTGAGATTTCAATGTATTTTCTTCTCAAAAAATCCAAATCAAACTTACATTCTGTGTCTACATTCCATTTAAAGGCTTCTTCTTCACATCCCACTGACCAACTACCTTGCAACTGAATTTCAAACCCTTAATGACCATTGAAGGCCAAGTTTACATCATTTACACATGATATAACAACAATATTACTCATATTGTAAGTTTGCACCCCTAACACCTATAACTCACTAAAACCACAACAATGGATTGAAATGAGCCTTATTACGTCCAAAAAACACTAATCTTGTACACTTTACATGTAAATTCAAAAACTTTCTTTCAAAGGCTGCAATGATACTTTAGTGCAAGATCACCATTTTTCACATTTTAACACCTAAACTCAAATAATCAACCTAAGACATGCTTAGTGGTCTTGATTGACCTTATTCAAAAAAAAAAATGCTCAAAGAATCATCAACCTACCTATTAACCTCCTAATTACCATCAAATGATCAAATAAGGAGGATGAGGTATAGGTGCTCCTGCACCAGGGCTGTAAAAGTGTATTAAAGAGGGAGACCAACAATCACCTCTTTCAATTGTTAGTTTTCAAAATTGAAGTGGTTTTTTTTTGGAGGGAATCATTATCAAAGGCCATGATAAACTTGAATGGAGGATGATCCTTGGATTGGGCATCAAACCAAATGAGGAAATGTTGAGATTTCCTTAAGAAAAATGAGGTTTTGGTTAGTGAAATTGAATTTCTGAGTTGGGCAGTGTTATTTTATGTTAGATTGAGCATGAGCAGGGTATTTTAGACTTTTTTGAACAATTTTCAAGTTTTGGAGTGTTTAGCAAGTGCTACTTTCAATAAAACCTAGGGTTTCTAAGCCCAGGGAGAGGGTTTTATGGTTTGGGTGGTAAATGATTGAATGTTTGCAATTTAACACTATAATTTGAAGTTTTGATAGATATAAAGTGCTTCCCCAAGGTTTCAGGAGATTTGGACAAGTTTTGAAGGTGGTCCCTTTGTAAAAGTGGGCTAATTTGGGCACTTAAAAGTGTAGAAAACCTGATTTGAGTAGTTTGGTACAAAACAAGCATTGGTGATTGTTGGATATGTTGAAAGGCTCTATAATGGGTCCCTGATGTGTGTTGTGTTGTGAGTTGAAAGGTTGTGTGAGTGGAATTATACCCAATTGAGTGACTTTGATATGCTACAAGGAATAGTGTGAATATGTTGAATGAAGAGGTCCTGATGAAAATGTAAATTGAAAATTGTGTTTGGAGATTAGAGTTGTGTGTTTGTGTGTTGTAGGCCTCCCCCTACTACATTAGGAGTATATTCCAATTTTTTAGAGACATGTATGGAAAATTTGGTAGCATAGACAAGGCAATCAACTAGTTTGTATAATTGTTTGACAAAATACCTCAATGAAAGCTTTGAAAGCATACAAAAAGTAAGTCAATTGTTAGATAACAAAATGCCTCAAAGAGATGTGGTTTAAAAATGTAATTGGAAAGTGCATAGAATTGTGTAATTTAAGATTTCCATAGTTTACCTAAGGTTGTAACATGACAAACAAACAATGATCAACATGGAATATGCAAAACAACAAAAATGAAAGCAAGCCATAATAGAATGAAAAAAAATGTAGAAAGACTTCACATACCTAAAAAACCAGAGTTTCAAATGGGGGAGTTCTACCCAATTATGTAGCCTTTGGTTCTTCTTTCCTCAAACTCCTCAACAATTTGACTTTTCCAAAAGCTTGTTCCCCTCCAAACTTCAATTGTATATCAGTTATCACTAGAATTCAAAATTGAATTGATATTATATGTCTTTCAACTTGAAAACTCTGCTATTTCATGCAAAGGTGGTGGAATATAAAAATCATGCATGGACACTTCACTCAGTCATCAAAAAACTAATTTTTGTCGAAGCACTCACAGAACCAGGAGAATATGCAGAATGTGGGCCAACATCACAAGTATATTGTGTTTTTCATAATTTTTAGTGCAAGATATAATGTGCTCGCATTATAAAATGAGTGCGTTATCTCTTCCTAAAACGGCTGGCTCTACTTCTTAAAAACGTACTTACGCTATCATAAAAGTTTGTTTTTTTTATACATCTATTTTATCTCTTTTCTATACCTCTCCCACCCTCTCTCCCATTGATTTTTGATTTTTCTGCCGGATTTTGATTTCTGATTTTGATTTGAAATTGTTTGATTTCTTGCCTGATTGATGAAGCGTGCCTGATTTGATCGATTCTGGTCTGATGTCGATTTTGATTTTCGATTTTGCGAGATTTTTCGATTTGATCCTGATTGACGTTTGATTTCAAAATTGATTTCGATGTTCAAAGATTTGCCTGATTCTGATTTTCTGACTTGAGTTCTGATGATCTCTGATCGCCTGATTTTGATTTTGATTTTGATGACGTTTGATTTGCGTTTGATTTTAAAATGAAAATTGATTTTTGTTTGACTTTGATTTTAAAAAATTGATTTTGATCGGCGGATTTTGATTTTGATTTTGATTTTCGCGGATGCTGATTCCGACGGATTTTCTGATTTGCCTGATCCAAATGATTTTGATTTCGGGAGTTTGTTTGATCTGCGCCTGATTTGAAAATTTGATTTGTTGACGGATTTGAGTTGGTGAAGGCTGATTTTGATTGATTGCGCGATTTGTTTGATTGATTTGGAAGCGAGGCGTTTGATTTTTGCCTGACGGGCGGCAAAATTGATTTCGATGCCGATTTGCCGATCGACAAACATCGACGTGATTTGATCGCTTTGATCGCCTGATTTTTAAATGATTTGTCACGATTTGATGTTTGATTTGATTGATGGAAGCAACGATTTTGAAAAAAGATTTTGATTTCTGGATTTGATCTGATCTGATTTTTGAAATCCGATTTTTGATTGATTTCTGATTTTGATTTTGATGATTGATCCGATTTTGCCTGATTCCGGCGCGGATTTTGGCGTGATTTTGCGCGCGGAGGATTTTGATTTTGCAAAGATTTTGACGTAATGATTTTTCGACCTGGCACGATTTGTCTGATCTTGCCTGGCGTCGACTTTGACTTTGATTTTGTCTGATCTCCTGATTTTGCCCGATTTCCAAAGCAAAAAAAGTGATCTGGATCTGCGATTTTGATTTTGATTTTTCTGATTTGATTTCGCTGGATTTGCTGGATTTTTTGATGCTTCTGGATTTATGCTGATTTTAAAAGCTTGATGGATGATTTTGATTTGATTTTTCGATTTTGATTTGTTGATTTCGTGATCCTGATTTTTGTTTTGATTTTGTTTTTGATTTTGATGACGCGCCTGATTTTGATTTCCTCGATCTGATTTTGGGTGATTTTGATTGCCTGATTGATCTGGATCTTCGACGGATGCGGATTTTGATCTGCCTGATTTGATGGATCCTGTTTGATTTCTTGATTTTGATTGATTTTGATCCTTGATCCTGATTTGAAGATTTTTGACTATTGATTTTGATTGATCTTCGATTTATTGTCTCTTTTTGATTGACTTTTGAACTTCTCTTTTTCCCGGATGATTTTTCGGT
>VDFB02047230.1:372474349-372542260 GCA_007258455.2 Sequoia sempervirens | reverse complement strand
TCATCCTACCTAGCTAAGTCCCCCTCACTCTAACCCCTTCTCTCCCACTCGCTCTCTTAAACTCTCACTTCCACCCCATCTCCCTCTCCCCATCCCACCCTACCTAGAAAACTCTCTCTCTCTATCTTAAAATTCTCCCTCCCTCTAAAGACATACATAAATACATACAAGCATAATACATATGTACATACAATCCTACATCCATACAATATACATGCACTGATACATATAGGCATACATACATACATAAAAACATGCATACATACATACATACATGACACACTAGCATACATGTACATACAAACATACAAATATATCAAAAAACATTCAATAGAGTGGCATTTAACATAAAGGAAGACATAACACGAGCGCGCTATTGCTTGACATGTATCTCGAATAAGCAAAAAAAGTCAAAACTAGGAAATAATGTGAGCGCATTATAATGCACTCACGTTATATCTTGCTTTGGAAATCCCTGAGCCTTAGCATTGGTATTTTCCTTGGAATACCAACCCAAAGGCTTGGAGGGCATTCCTAATGACCAGAGACGTGTTTTTACAAATTCTACAAATTTTCACATAATCGGGTTCATGCTCACCATCACGATTGCATCTGGTTCAATGTCGACAAAATCAAACACATGGGTAGTGTTAGGTTCTCTCTTAGCTATCCAATGATGTAATTTTTTTCACTTTTTGACAATGTTAAGCCTTTCATCCATAATTTCTTTTGTTTGTATGTCTCTTTTTTTCCAAAAATCAGTGTTTGGTGTTTTTTTCATTATAAATTAACCGTTCATGAAAATTTCAAATAAATTACATTTTTAGAAACTAGACTCTATTCTACAAATTTTAAAAAAATAAATAAAAAAAATCAACTACTTTCCAAAATTTGTCCGGGGAGCACAACCAAAATTATGCTTTTCAGGAAGTGCCCACTTAGAAAATTAGTAAAAAAACAAATATTCATTAGAAAATTATTAGGAAAATCGTGCATCAACTAGATACTATTAGCTAACTTTTGACCATAGCGATTTTAAAAATACTACAAAAAGTTCACCATGCTAGGGTCATACAAGAGTTGCTATGTTATGTTTTTCTGACAAAAACAACACCAATTTGTGTACATCCCTCTTTTGAACCCCTTAATCCCAAAAAATTCAAAATAAATTAGTAGTTTAGAAAGTAGACTTGGAGCATTTTGATCCTTGTTTTTGTTCCATCTCAAAATTTTGAGTGTAACTATCCTCAATTTCATGTCCAAGGTTAATATTTCCTGATTTCAAAAAAAAAGTGGCCACTTAAGCCCCCTTTTTGGGAACTATCTTGGTGCACTTACCCAAATATTAAAAGAAACTTCCCAAATCTGCATAACTTAAAACTAGAAATCGGAGAAACACAGAGAAACTACATTTCTCCTAGGCCACAAAACATCACTAAAAAATTGGTTCACACACTGGTGAAAATATCGCGCACTATACAACGATCTAGAAATCTCAATTCTAAATATAGAAAACTCTGAAAACCATGAACAACATATCAGATCCACACAAGAATAACATCATTATAGAAGAAATGTGGAGCACAATATCATGGCACATTCTAAACACTTCCACAATACTGTTTTCTCTGTCTATCATATTTTCTTAAAAGCACTTGGAAAGGAAGTACTAGAGACATCATCTTAGAATTTCAACTCATTTTTAGACAGAAAAAAAAGATAGCTCCATGTACTCACAAAACTTCCTTAATATCTCAACTACACATGCACAACCTGCAACAACTGTTCTCCTCTTTTTCACAATTTTCTCAATATCCTCGACATCTTCATCATGCAACAAATTCCTTGACACATAGTTGGCATCAATGAAAACACCTTAATAATTGCAACAATCTTCCCCTTTGTCATTTATGGCAACACAAGATGTGAAAAACCATCAAAGACAACATACAAACATTCTCCTCTTTTTTTCAAATTAGATAGCCTACACAACATTCCTGCACACTCTCACCCTTACAAGATTTTATCTCTCTTTTGAAAATAGTGATTAGATAACTTCCTTGCACTTTTCACATGATTCTCTCCCCCTTTGACATCAGTGGAAAATGATACAATATTTTTCATTGTTCTCCCCCTTTGACATATAACCAAGATACTTTCTTTGAATACTCCCCCTTAGGATTAAAACCAAATAAATCAACAACTCAATGAAAATGCATGGCACTACCTACTCCCCCTGAGAGGTAGCCACTAACATCAGTACAAAAAAGAGATAGATCCATAGATCCATTGGATTGATGCACCTCCATATGCATCTAGTTCAAAGAAGGAGGGTTAATAACCCCTAACTTCTCCCAAAGATACTCAAAAGTATCCTTAGGAAGAGCCTTAGTAAATAGGTTAGCAATTTGATCCTTTGTAGGTACATATTCAAGTTTCACCTCATTATCCATAACCTTCTCTCTTAGAAAGTGATACCTAATTAATGTATGCTTTGTCCTTGAATGCATCACTGGATTCTTTGAAATGTTGATTGCACTTGTGTGATCACAAAAGATAGAAATAGGCTCATCATACACTACTCTGATATCCTCTAATGCCTATCTCATCCACAATACCTATGTATAACATGATGCTGCTGCAATATATTCAACCTCTATAGTGGATAAGGAAATTGAATCTTGCTTCTTACCCAACCATGACACCAATCTACATCCATGAAAGAATGCACCACCACTTGTACTTTTTCTATCATCAACACATTCAGCTCAATCTACATCTATATAAGAACTTAATGTGAAATTAGTATCCTTAGGATACCACAAGCCATAATCCAGAGTACCTCTTAAATATATGAATATCCTCTTCACTACTGCAACATGTATTTCTTTAGGTTCTTCTTGAAATCTAGCCACAAGAAAAAATACATGCATGATATCCAATCTAGTAGTAGTTAGATATAGCAGTCCACCAATCATAGATCTATATTTTCTCTGATCAACCTTAGGTGAATCATCATCTTTGCTCAATTTACAACCAGTCACCATAGGAGTGCATATTAGTTTGGAATCATCCATTCCAAACTTATTCAACATCTCTTTGACATACTTAGACCGTGAAATGAAAATCCCTTTCTCTGTTTGATTGATTTGTATCCCAAGGAAGAAATTCATCTCCCCAAACATTGACATCTCAAACTCTTTTTGCATTTCCTTTGTAAAGTTCTTACACATAGCTTGATTTCCTCCAAAGATAATACCATCCACATACAACCACTATCAAGATCTTGTCTTCCTCAATTTTGAAGTAAAGATTCCTATCTACATGTCTTTACTGAATCCTTGCCGTATCAAATATCTGTCCAATGTTGCATACCAAGTTCTAGGAGCTTGCTTCAATTCGTATAATACCTTCTTCAATCTACATACCATATCTAGTTGCTCTGACAACGGAAATCCTTCTGCTTGTTCCATGTAAAACTCTTCTTCCAATTCTCCATTCATAACAATAGACTTCACATCCATCTGATAAAATTTAAAGTCTTTATGTGCTGCAAATGAAAAAAAAAATCTAATAGCTTCCATCCTAGCCACATGAGAAAATGTCTCCTCAAAGTCTATTCCTTCCACTTGTGACTAACCCTTACACACAAGTCTTGCCTTTTTGTTTACCACTTCCCCATTCTCATTCAACTTGTTTTTGAATACCCACTTAGTTCCAATTATATTCTCGTTTTCTAGTCTAGGAACCAATTCCCAAGTCTGATTTTTCTCAATTTGGATAAGTTATTCTTCCATTTCCTTCATCTAATATTCATCTTTACATGCCTCACTATTTTAGGTTCAAATTTAGAGAGTAAACACATATTTACCTCAACTTCAATAACTTTACTTCTTTTCAATACACCTTTCCTTTTGTCTCCAATGATTTGTTCTTCAGAATGATTCTTTTTGTGTTAGGAAAATGTGTCTCAACCTTGCAATTATATAAAGGTTATTACACTTATCGGTGTAACTAGGAAATATATATATATTTCCTAGTTACACTGATAGGTGTAATATACAATAGAAGCAAGGGGGGAGAATTGGATGCATGTAAACAATTTTTTGTTAACTTTTTTCAGGAAATTCCTAAAATGGCTAACATACATTATATAAATGATATATTGTAAATCTAGACCATTAATTATTAGTTTTTAGATCTAGTGGTGAATATTTTGTTGGCCTATCTTTCCCTAGAATGTAACTCTATTTTATTAGGGCATTGTATTACAGTTGTTGTATATGCTGATGTATTTTGAGAGTCTGAGAGTAGTCGTGTTGTCTCTTGATCTCTGATAGTGATACTCCTGTGAGAACCTTGCTTTGCAAGTATATTGTAATCTTTGTGATATTTGAATAATATATTGGGTGAATTTTGGAGTGTGGGGTTTTTCTCCTGAAAGGGTTTTCCCTAAGTAAATCACTGTGTTGTGGTATGCTTAATATTTGTGTTTATTTCTATTTAAGTTTCTATAACTGTTAAAGATCTGTAAAATTTTTGCATTATTCTCCTCTCAAGATTAGTGTAGGAAGTTGTTCCACTACCTTAGCTTCCTTACATTTTTCATATACTTAGGGTTCTTATGGTTTTCTCCGAAGCTTCTTCCTCTTCATTCTACACTTCTTTTTCATGAGAGTTTTCTTCTTCTACTTCTCTGCAATCAGGTTCATATGGAACATATCCATCTACTATAATTGAATTCTTCAAGTTTTCATCAACCTTAACATTTTCACTTTCAACAACCTTTCTTAGTCATTTGTTGTAACATATGTAAGATTTTCTTTTAGTAGAATATCCAAGGAAGATACCTTCATTAGACCTTGCATCAAACTTTCCTAAGTTTTCTTCTTCTCTTTTGATATAACATTTTCTTCCAAATACTCAAAAGTATTTTATAGTAGGAATCCTTCCATACCATAATTCAGAGGGAGTCTTTGTGCTGTTAGCTTTAGCTTGAACTCTATTAAGTATGCAAATAACAATATGAATAACATCTCTCCAGTAGACTTTCGGTAGATTTGCTTCTTTCATCATAGTCCTAACAGCTTCTTGAACAGTTTGATTTTTCCTTTCAAAAACTCCATTTTGCTGAGGAGTTTTAGGGGCAGACAAGTGCCTCTTTATGCCATGAACTTCACAAAACATGTTAAACTCATTGGAGGTGAATTCACCACCTCTGCCAGACCTTAAAAATTTTATTTTTAGATCCATTTCATTCTCAGCCATAGCTTTAAATGCCCTTGAATTTATCTAGTGCATCATATTTTTCTCTAAGAAAAGTAGCCCATGTCATCCTAGAATAATCATTAATCAAAAACATGAAATACCTATCACCTTGAAGATTTCTCACCCTTTTAGGAACACAAATATCTATATGTACTAATTCTAGTAGTCCAATAGAAAATTGTTCCTTTCCTTTGAAGCTACTCATTTGTTTTCCAAATTGACAACTCTCGCAAACAACATTGATAGGCTTTGTGATTCTTGGCATGTCTCTCACTGCATGAATTGAATTGATTCTCACCAAATTATCAAAATTCATATGACACATCCTCTGGTACCATAACCAACTATCACTAATCTAATACATAAAGAAATTTCCATCAACACCCTTAAGCTGATAAATGTTTCCATCTATTCTCTTACCAACAACAATCATAGTTTTGAACCCTTTTCTGATCTCACATGTTTCATCCTTAAAAACAAGATTATATCCTTTTCTACACATTTTTCCAACACCCAAAATATTGTGCCTTAATCCCTTAACATAGTAAACATTATCAGTATTATACTTTCCATCAAACCTCATTAAACCTATTCCACAAATCTTAGCTCTTGAATCATCTCCAAATTTAACTAATCCTCCATCATATTTTTCAAGTTTAACAAACTTAATTTTGTCCTTGGTCATGTGATTAGAGCATCCACTATCAATAACCCAGTAATTCTTATGCTCTTTAACATGAAAAGTAGATTCCAAAGTACCTTCAACCTTATCCTTCTTCAAATCACTTTCCTTCACACAACTTTCAGAGTTAATAGAACTAGATTCTTCTTTTATAGCCAAGAACAAGCATTCATTGTCATCAAAATATCCATAATCAGATTCACCATTAGAAATACCAACATCTTCTCTAACATAGTAAGCTCTTTTAATCATCTTTCCTTTGTTTTCCTTATTCTTATTGTTTGTAGCTCTTTTTGGACATCTTGAAGAATAATGACCTATATCACCACAACTAAAACTTTTGAAAGGTAGTTTACCTTTGTACTTACCACTTCCATTTTTCATCTTTCTCACAAATTTAGGTTCCACATCATCAAAATCATCTTCGTCTAAATCTTCAATCTTTTCTGATTTTTTAGCCTTAAAAGAAGTCTCCACTTTTGTACCATTCTTTAAACCAATCTTTCTCATCTCAAAAGAAGTTAGTGTACAATCAATTGATCTCTAGAATAAGTATTAAAATTTTCAACTTAATCAATATAAAATACCTTTTCACTATAAGCATCAAGAAGAGCTCTAAGAACTTTCTTTACCACCCTAGGCTCTTTAACTTGCACACCAAGACCTCTCATATCACTTACCAGTTATCAACCCCCTGCATGTAGGTTGTAATTGTTTCATCTTTGGACATTCTCATAGTCTCAAATTGTGCCTTTAGATTCTGCAAATTTTCTTGTTTTAGATTTTCATCTCCTTCATAAATAGTTTCAAGCTTATCCCAAACTTTTTTAGCAGTCTTAAGATCAATAACTTTAACCAATTTATAATTTGAAAGACTATTTGTAATAATAAAATTTTCCTTAGCATTTATCTCATGTTCCTTGATCTCATCACTTATTCTTAGACCATTTGCAGGTGGAGTATATGTAGTCTTATAATCCTTTTCAATCTCATATCCTTGACATGCTAAATATCCCTCCATATTTGTCATCTAGAATGCATAATCTGTTCCATCAAATCTAGGGTAATCAATTTGCTTCACCATCCTAGATCTACATTAAGCAGTTAAGCTCTTCTCCAAATAACCTTTCTCTAATAAAAATTGTTTAATGAATCAAGACAACTGAGAAGGGGGGTGAATCAATTGTAGCAACTTAAAACATCAAAACCATCAACAATAATTAGATCCACATGCATTCATTAAACCCTTATTCTGTTAAAGTGATTAAACATGAAATGCATATAATAGAAATAAAAATAAAAACGCCATACATAAGAGAACACCATATTTACGTGGAAAACCAAATGAAGGAAAACTATGGTGAAGATTAGCTCACAATATAAGTAATTGCAAAATCGGTACAAAGGCTCACTGCCAAAATAGGACACATTGTCCAAAAAGGCTCACAACTAGGACTCAGTACCACATAAAGAAATACAAGAAGATAGAAGAGAAATGCTACAGAAAGAACACTTTCTCAATGCAACAAGGAATCCACTACAATTATCCAACAATAAATTAGGATCCAAATAGATCCCAATACATCTCAACATTCTTTCACAAGCCTTGCATTTAGTGTTAACACAAGATTAGCCAATATCCATGCTAAACACCATAAACACACAATAAACATTAAGTACACGCTTCCTTAAATCAATCTGAAACTTCCAAACAAAAAAATTCACTTAAACACGATCTAGAATAATCCATGAACTACTTGAGATTCATCAAAAAATTCATACAAACTTGCATCATATACATACTTCAGCTCAGAACAATTGATAAACCTTATTTGCATACTGACATATGAAACTCACTATGTACTATACCAAATCAAAGGAAACCTTGAATTTGAAATATACAAAAATTATAAGAAACTTCCCAAATATGCATAGCTTAAAGCCAAACAACTGAGAAACACAGAGAAAATACATTTCTCCTAGGCCACAAAAACATCAATGAAAAACTAATTCACATATTGGTGAAAATATCTCACACTGTACAAAGATCCAAAAATCTAAAATTTGAATATAGAAACCTCTAAAAACCATAAAAAACTTATCAAATTTGCATAGGAATAACATCAAAATAGAAGAAACATGGAGCACAATATTGAAGCACATTTTGAACACTTGCACAACATTGTTTTCTCTGTCTATTAGACTTGTAGACATGCAAAATTAACATTCTGCATTTGATCAGGTTCATTCATCAACTGAACTAGATTTCACATTAGGTTCACCTTCATTCATTTAGCAGGTAATTTCATTAATCTCCATTCCCTAAGGTCATCTATCAAGTAAACATTATCATCAACCTTTTAATAAATCAAACATCCATTTAAATCAAATCCAAAATCCATATTCCATCATTTTCTGATTTAAATAAATCAAATATCAAAGTCCTAAAAGTCAACTCACCTAATCATCATTAAACTAACATAATCATCATTTATTTAATCTAACCATAATTAAATACTAATCTCACCCACTTGCATTCTCTAGATATCTCCACTTGCACAAATAAATCTGTTTTATTGATTTATTAAAAACCCTCATTTTCCCTCAACATGACAAGTTGATTTGTCCCTCCAACATAGCATTTATTGCTATTTTTATTGTCCCCCTCTCAAAATTTATTGCAAAATTTGAATTCAAATTCTCCCTCTCATGGGCACTCTTCCCAAATCTTGCACAACCATTGGCCTATTATCACTTGACAAGTGTCCTCTTCTCATTGGAGGATCTTTAGTCCCACATTCACCATCTTAGCCAATCTCTCATCAAGAAAATCTATAAAAAAGGGCCTTCATCCTCATTCATCCATCCACAACTTTTATGCAAGGTTACTCTCTTAATTTGAGAACTCATCTTGCCCATCATCTTCATTGCATTTGCATCATCTTGAGCTTTGATCAAGGATTGGGAAAGGGTCACAAGCACATGTGACACCAATCCACTATGGAATAGGTAACTTGTGATTGCTTTCATAATGCTTTTAATTTTATATTTTATCCTTTGTTACATTTTGAAGTATTTGCAAGGTATTTCATAGGGTCATTCTTGAGAAATTTGTAGGCTACTAACCTTGTATGAAGCTTAGTTTTTTGCAGATTTCAAAAATATGCACCACATTTTGGCGCTAGAAGGAGGGCCTACCCACAACTGCAATTGATTAAGTTTTTGAAATCAACATTTATCAATTACTTTTGTGTTGGGCATCTTAATAGAAGTGATCTGATATTTCTGGTCTACTTTACTCTTGATTAGTAATAAATCGAATTCCAATATCCATAGCTCTTAGTTTAAAAATGATAGATCATAGTTGCATGATTCATTATTAAAAATAATATATTGGTGTAACTTGTGTTTTTTAGGAAATACCATAGTTTGTTAACACATGTTTGTTAAAACATACTTCATTTGTTAACACATACTATTTTTTTAACACACATGATGTTTGATTAACACAAGACGCGTCTGTTAACACATATGGCGTTTGATAACACATATCGCTTGTTAACACATATTGTTTGTTAACACATACAACGTTTGTTAACACATACAACGTTTGTTAACACATACGAGCTTTTGAAATAGATGATGTTAGCAATCAGAAGTGACTTGAGCCATGATATACCAGAGATAATGCACAAAATCTAAACCATACGAAGAAGAAGAAGAGGCGTTTGGTATTGCTATAGTGGAAATTTCTATTAAACTACAACATTCTTATTAAATATCAGTGCTGCCATAAAGTCTTTTAGTTTCTATTTAAACACATTGCAAGCATCGTGCACCCTGTCTTAGATATGCTGGAAAATCTGAAATAAAGTTGCACATGTTTTTTTTTTTAAAATTAGTATTGATTGTTGCACCATTTATTGACATTGATGCGTGACTATTTAGGAAATCATACACGGTGACAGGAATCTAAATGAAGTCTAGTTAGGAACGTAGACTACTCAAGCAAAGACTCTATAACTTGAAGCGCACCAATCTGCATCGTTGCAGAAGAGAAAACTTTAAGCCCACGATGAAGACAAATTGAAGGCTATCGCTTATTGTTGATAGGAGCGGCAGGTGGTTGATTGTTGGAAGTCCATTCCCTCATTAATTCTCATCAAACTTCAATTGCATCAACCTTGTCTAAGAAGATATGGTGGCAGCACACATTTATTGGGAACATGATTATTTATTTTTAAATTAACCCCATTTATCTTGCTGTATATGAGCCACAGTTTTGACAATGTCTATGACAATGACAATGTGATGCAGATGTAAAGAATAGGGCATAATGGTTCCAATTACAAGTATCATTACTATTTAAACTCCCACCATCGATCAAGATTTGCTGGACATCTGTACTCGGTTCCAAAGCTCCCCTTCTTTTTGCGCAGGAAGAAAGGATACACAAAAGGCCAAAGAATTAATTCCTGCACCTGCATAATGGTGTTTGTCTGTTGTGAAATGCCATGAAGCGGTTAATGTGACTTACTCCAGCGTATCAAGAAGCTGTTGTGCGCCAATGAGGAGAAGATTCTACGCAGACCACATCCAATCACAAGTTTCTGTGTTGTGATATAAAGAGAAAACATTAAGAGAAATCTAATGCCTGGCGTAGGTAGAGTAGATGTTGAAAAAAATTTGGCCTAGGTAGAGTCTTTTTTTTTAAACATTAAAGTTCCTGACTTAATGACATTTCGGTAAGTTTTGGTACTAATGAACAAAATCTAACAAAGACAAATTTAAGAGGATTTTGCAGATTTTAAATTCTTTTCATTTGTACAGATTATGGTCGTTATGGGAAGCAACCTAAACTTGCCTTCAAAGTTAATTGCAATTACTGTGCTGTCTTTTCATAAAGATAGGGTATAAGTTTGACATAACGGGTTCTTAATATTGCAAGTTGGTTGTTGTTGTTGTTGTTTTTTTTTTTTTTTTTTTAATTCAAGGGGTAAACACTTTTGACCGGAGCTATGAACTGGAATACAACCATTCAACAATACCACCCCAATGGGGTTTGAACCTTGGTGGCAAGAACAACAATGCCACCTATAAACCATCACACCATGCCAATACCGGCTATTGCAAGTTGGTTGTTAAGAAAATGATTTTTTTTTTTTTTTTTGATAGTCTATGATTGATGTTGGGTTGATGAGATTTTCAAAACAACTATTCCTTTTTTGAAGGTAGGGGGTAAGCTGAAAATACATTTGGCATTTATTATCCAAGTCCTTTATCAAAAGCCAATTTTGTTTTACCCTTCTCTTAAAAGGATTCCTTCAAATAATTGGCATTTCTTGAATATACTATTATCATTTTACCATACATGCCTAACTTTTATCTATGTTAATAGGCACAAAGCTGAAATCAACAAAGGTATAACGTGAAAACAAAGGAAAGCAAGGAGAAGGCTAGCAAAGGAAAATGAAAGGAGGAGGATATTTTGAAAAAACCAAAGTGTTTTTAAATGCTTTAAGAGCTTGTTCAACGCTTCTTTACAAAAGTGTTACCTTTTCGCTCCTAGGACACTAAATTTTCATTTGGGTCTAAAAAGAACAATTTGATTTTTTCCATTCGCAAAAGGTTAAAATTCAAGCTTAGACACTTACTATATTTCGTTTTGGGCTAAAAATTGGACAAGAAATCTTCATATGTCATTTGGTGCTTAAAACAAATCAAACAATTGCTTTGGAAGGATAAAATGAATGTGTGTTTGCCTTGTTTTGTGGTTACTTAAACTAAAGTCATTGAAAAGGATGTATGCGCTTCTCTCGCACTTCCAAGTGATCTTGAGAATCAAAAGGCCTTTTTGGTGATTTTGGCATAAGATAAAGTAATCACCTCCACATTTCAATTTGGACTTAAAATTGAACAAATTATTGTACGAGTGTGAGTGGGGGGCATTTTCGCGTATATTCTCTCTTTTTGTTGCTATCAAAGATTGATCAAGTTACGGATTTTGTTCTTCATTTTCTTTTGTTTATCTTAGAGGGCCCGCCTTGTGGGAAAAAGTAATCACCCAAGGGAACGACTCAACCGGTAACACTCTGAACCCGAGAGTATTTCTATCCGGGATATAAATGTGGATATTGGAAGAAACACCAATATCACGCGGTTGACTCTGACAAGATGGATCCGAAAGGGGACTCTTGCCACGTTGGGTCAACTCCTACGAACAGAAATTCTGAACTAGAACCCTTGTTTTGTAGTGGCCTATTTATCCATTGAGTGAGTTTATCAAAGTGGTGCATTGGAACTTAGATTCCAAGAAGTTACTTGCCATGTCCGATCTTGGTTGAAATATAGAGGTTAGGATTGCATCATACCTTTATATTTTTCCTTGGTTGCATGTAAAATCATCTCTTCTATGAAGGGCATGAGGCAAGCCCACTAAGAAAAACGTACCCATTAAGCTAGGATGTTACATTGCTTGTTTGAAAACACAGTGTGTTTATTGAAAACATTTTGCAAACAAACATTCAACATGATTTTCAAAATTTCAAACCCTTTTGAAGAGACTCAATCCATATGATATTGCTTTCCCTTGGGATTCACGTCCTTAGAGGTTCCTAAGCATTGGATTATACCTCAATTTGTCTTCTTAAGTAAACAATAGGAAACCCTTGCCTTAAGTTCATTAAATTTCCACATAACATATCTTGTGGAGTTTGAAGAAATTGAGACATTGGACATCTTAGTTTGAAACTTTAATCAAAGATATTGTTTTTGGTAAAATAAAGCCATTAAGCAAAGCTAAGCAAAATGAATTTTCATGTGTGATTGGAGACTCACAAATCCCAAAGCAAAAATCATTGAAAATCCAAAAATGAAAGTTCAAATGAAATCAATCCTTGGTTACAAAGGTCTTTAGGAAGCATATGCATGCTCTTCAATACCTAGGTCTAGGAAAACAAGTGGTCTTTTTAGGTTCATCTAGGGATAAAAACATATCAAAACTTTTCATCCATCCTCCAAAACAACATCATCTCATCTTTTGAAAAACCTTGAAATCATCCTTGAAGTGCTAGGCTTTATGACAAAATCAAGCAAACACCAAAATCATTGAGACCAAGTCCTTGAAACATTTATCAAAACACCTTTTGGCTAGGCATGTGTAGATGCATCCTTTCGCATGTACTTAGTCAAAATTATCAAAAATCATCTTGTCTAACTTAGTGTATGTAGATGAATCATTCTTCATATACTTAGTGAAACAATCATCTTGTTTGGGTAGGTGTGGGTAGATGCATCCTTCTCCTCACACATATCCAAATCATCATCCTTTGAACAAAACTATCCTTTAGATCATTATCAAATATTGTAGGGTCTTTTTGTTCAAAATAAAAATCAAAATCCAAATCAAGATCAAGGACAAAACCTCAAAATCTCAAAATCCAAAATCCTAAAAGCCTAGTATTTCATTCAAGATTTATCAAAAGCCAAAAACATCCATAATATTCATCTTTAAACATCACCATCATATCATCATCACATTTGATCCTAAAAAGCATCCTAAAGACTTTCACTTTGGGACATAAAATAGAGATTAATCCAAAGAATCAAGAGATTCATCTCCCATATTCTCGAAGATTGATCCCTGTTTTATGGTTCTAACTAGATCTCAATACAAGAAGAGTATGGAAGCCAACAAAGAAACCCGCTTCAAGTGATCTTAGCCAAACCACTCCTAAAATGAATCCCATTGGGGATGGAAATCTCATAATTATCCTTCCAACATCATCGCAAAACCCACAAGAGGAAACCCAAGGGGAGGATCTTACCTTTGGAATGTCTCACAAAGAAGTAGCTGAAATGCTCCAAAATCCAGACAACCATAGAATCATCAACATCATGATGAGACTTAACCATTCATTGTACATGCTTGAACTAGCAAAACAAGGGGCCAAGTTGCTTTCGGATTTTGATGTGAGCACTATAGTAGAGACATCTTTTCCACCAATCTCATCCACCATCCCCATTTCATCTACACCCCCATCTCAAAACGTCATAGAAAATATCCCACAAATCACAACATCATTTGCTCCAACTCAACCCAACGTTAACAAGGGAAACACATTTCTAAAAGCTCTTCAATCACATCCCCTTGTTAATAATCAAAGCTTGGACACGTAAACACCACATTGGAACAAAACATCCCCCATAATCCATTACAAAAAAATGTTCCTCTCACTTTACATTATGACCCATCATCAACATCTTTTCATGGAGCACCTCAAATTCCCCTCCTCACAAATTCAAAAGAGTAGGGAGACATGTTCGGACTAGGGGGAATTTTCAACACCACAACACTCTCACAAGGATTCACCCCCCTTACATTTCCACCTCTCCCACCATCACCATTGTCATCTACACCACCCCTTGGTTTAGGGCTTCCCCCTCTACCGAGTATCAATCAAAACAACATCCCAACCATCAATAAAAACATTTTTCCAAATGCTCAAAACTTATTGTTGACATTACAACAACAAACGAAAAACACACAAGCAATGGGGTAAAAGCACAAACCTGTGTCACACTTTATAAAGGAATCAGCCAACAGCAAAAAAAATTCTGAACTTCGACCACATAAAAGTGGTCTTTATGTTTTGAATTTCAAAATGGTGTAAACTAATAAAATGTAGAACTTTGGATGAAGTTTATTGTTGTAATTTTTAAAATTTAAAAAAAAAATATTTTCATTATGTTTTTATCAATTTAAGGACAAATTTTGGAATGCTGAAAATTTCAGAAAAGAGTGACATCACGGGCCGTCAAGAAAAAAATTGAAAAAAACTTCATTTCTCCCTAATTTTTTTTCTCCAAATAGGTAACTTCAATATCTTGTGCATGGAAAAAGAAAAATCAAATTTTGATGTATATTTTTCTTGTAATAACGTTTTAAAGTCAAACATGTCAGAATTTGACAGTTTTCATGGGCTATCAACTATTTTCAAAATTTTAAATCATTTTTAAAAAAAAAATTATACCCTTTTGAAGAAGACTCTCTCCTCTTGTGCCCCATATAATATTTAAATTATTTTAATAAGTTTTACTATCTTGTTTTTAATTTGTAATCAACTTTTTTTTTTCATTTTGAAAACCTAATTGCATTATTTTAAAAATAAAATATATTAAAACTAATAAAAATATTTTAAAAATTATATATTTGGATTCTCCACTCCGAGCTCTACAAAAGGGTATTTTTTTTTTTTGCAAAAAAATCATTCTGACTAAAGAAATACTTAGCTAAAGTTGAAAGTTTCAGAAAATTCTGAAAAAAGCTGAGTTGGCTGCCAACTAGGATGCCACATAGACAGCTAGAAACAGTTTCTATAGAAACAAATTTCAAACCCTTTCTATAGAAACCTCGACATTAAAAAAATCCAATTTTGAAGGCAGCTTTAAAGCGGGAAAAGGAAAATTTTGATTTTTTTAGATTCGGGCGAAACTTATTCGACCGAAACCTATGTGCCACGTAATATGCCACATGGTTTCGGTTGAAACCTAGTCGGGCGAAACCTTTCCGGCCAAAAATATTTCGCTCGAAACTATTTATTTGGCCAAAAGTGTGACACAGCTTTGTGCTTTTACCTAATGGCAACATCATCAAACACCCCCACAACATTGTAAAGCATGGTCTCTCAAGGGCCAATCACATCAACGACGCCACTTACCACATCAACAACACCATCCACCAATCAAGTAATCAACATGAAAACACCATCCACCAACCAAATAATCAACACAACATCATCATCTACCACCATACCAAACCCACCACCACCCCCACCACCACCAACGTTCACCACATCAAACCAATTCGATGCAGCATTACAAGCCACTTTTCAAAGAGGATACAACAAGTGCAGAAAAAAAAAGCCGTACAACAAGCCGCTCAAGCTGCCAAAGCCGCACAAGCCGCATTACAAGCGCAACAAGCTCAACAAGCCCAAGCTTTATTGCAACAATAACAACAACAAGCCGCCCAAGCCGCACAAGCATTACAAGCACAAAGGGTCGCTCAAGCACAACTTTTATTACAACAACAAGCAGTGCAAACGCAAGCACAAGCTCAAGCACAACAAGCGCAAGCTCAAGCACAACTTCTTGCACAATCAGCGCAAATGCAAGCATATCAGCAAGCACTAAAGCAATACGAAGAGCAGCAAGAAGCAATAGAATTGGCAACCCAACAACAAGTGTTGTGGGAACAAGAACAAGCAGAACAACAAGCATAGTAACAAGCACAACAACAAGCATTGTTGGAACAATAGAAAGCGCAACAACAAGCACAAATCCTAGTGCAACAACAACAAGAGCAACAACAACCATTGTTCATCCAAAAGCAAGTAGAAGCCTACTTCGCCTGCCACAACATACCGATACCATTGAACAATGCACCAACCAATCCAGCCATCCAAACCATGATTGCAACACCTCAAAACACATTCATCTCACCCCCTGATCCCCAGAATGATGTGATGACACAACTTAGGTTGCTCTTGCAACAAGTGCTTGACCTTCAATCGGGGCGGACAACCAAAATGCAAAGCAACTTGTGTCCCTATCCATTTGATAGGAGCCTAGACATGAAACCATTCCCTAAGGAATTTGAGATCCCTAAATTTGATAAATATCGAGGGACGAGAAACCCTGAAGATCACATCAGGGAATTCCAGGTTCATTGTATGGAGGTTGCATATGATGATACTTATCTGATGCGGCTATTCCCTAGGAGCTTGGCAGGAAACGCTATAGAATGGTTTTCTCGCTTACCCTCAGGCATCAAAAAATTCCAGGAAATTAGAGATGAATTCATTAGAAACTACGCATGTAACATTACAATGGATGTTAGTCTCGAAGAACTATATGCTCTAAAACAAGGAAAGAATGAATCTTTCACTTCATTCCTTCAACGATGGCAATCCAAGACCAATCAGAGCAAATGGACCATGCCAGAGGAACAACAAGTTTGCACAATCATCACCAACCTTGAAAGCTACTTGTCATTCCACCTCAAGGTTTAGGGAATTACCACCTATGATCAACTAATCTCCAAGGCGCTTAGCATCGAAAGAGCCCTTGCAACCCAACCCGTCGAATCAACGCCATATCATGAACAACAAAACAATCGCTCACCATCAAATTACAATGATAAACCTCGTACATGGGAAATAAACAAAAACATCACTAATGATGGCATCGTTGATGCCAAGGTGGTCATTAGTGGTCCACACCAAAATACACCCGCACCGCAAATCCAACCACAATGCCAAAACACTCATCACACAACATACCAACCCAATAATCCCACCATCAATAACGTCAATGACCAAAGAGGACCACTTCAACGCAAAACATACCCCAAATGAAAATACACTACTTTGGGGGAACCACTTGAGGACATTATGAAAAAGCTAATCGACGAAAAACTCATCAAAGCTCCTACATTTGAGAATTATCAAGAACCTGATGGAAAACCTCCTTGGTACAATGAAAATCAACTATGTGAGTTCCAAAAAATCAAAGGCCACACCACAAACAATTGTATGAGACTCAAGAACATCATCCAAGATCTCATCAATAAAAGAATCATGAATGTGGAAGCACCTACTGGGAATCAGGATCTTAAAATCTACACGAATTCGATGCCAAATCATGGCAACAAAGGGAATAACAAGGATAAAGGAAAAGGCAGTGTAAATCATGTATACGAAACAGTCATTGCATCCCTAAATGAAGACTGCATGGTCATCACCATCAAGGGTACTCATGCCGAAGACTGTGGAGTCACCATAAGAGGCAGCAAAGTCACCATTGCAGGATCATCCCAACCCAATAGAGTCCCTACATCAAGAGCCGTTCCATATAGCTACAATGTTGTAGACCAACTCAAAAGAATGCCAACACACATCTCCATCATGGAGTTGTTAAAAATCTCATCAGCGCATAAAAAGATCCTTGAGGAAGCATTAGCCTCATCCACTGTCCCCGCAGACCTCGATGCGGAACAATTCCAAGCTATGGTCGGAAACATCATAACACCTAATCTCCTTATGTTTTCTGACCAAGCTTTTCCCGCCCAACCATCTCACAATCACACACTTCACTTGGAGATCATTGTGAACAAGAGCAAAATCAAAAGGGTCTTGGTGATGGAGGTGCAGGTTTGAACATCTGTTCTCTTAGCCTCATCAAGCAGTTGAAAATATCAGAAGATTCCATCGACAAAGGCAAGGGCATCACAATAAGAGCATATGATGACCAAGAAAGACTGTCTCAAGGTACAATTAAGCTTCCTATCCAAGTAGGGCCGACACTCATGGAAACCACTTGTCAGGTCTTGGACCTCGACTTGCCATACAATATCCTCCTGGGACACCCATGGATTCATGCAATGAAATCCGTAGCATCAACCTTCCACCAATGTGTTAAATTCACACATAATGGACAAGAGGTTACCATCCATGGAGATCCTGAGCCATTTTCATACTGCAAGAACCTTGAAGCCAAATATCACAAAATCCCCCAAGTGCCGAAAAATGATGAGGGCCCGTCCACATCATACATCGATCCCGCCACTCTCACGTCCACTTCTGCGATAAAGACACCAGCCATTCCCACCATATCCGATATCAAGCTCATCATCTAGGAGGACGGTTGTGGAAGCTATAGGCTCCCTAATAATTCTTTTGTGATAGGAGAGTTACCACAATCTCCAAGATCACGAGGATGCCCACAAGAAAATCAAGCTCCCACATCACAAACCTATCCTCAAAATTATCCTAAATTCACAAGATGGGGAGACCTTGGCCATGAGGTAACTGAAGCAGATCCATCAAACATGTTGTCTTAAGATGAAAGACCAGCAACTAATCTACCAATGGATGAAAGAAGCAAAGGCCTACACATGATGCTTGCGATGGGCTATGACCAAAATCAAAGACTGGGACAAAATGACAATGGGCTCATAATACCAATCATGCCTGAGACGCGACCTATAACAAATCTTGGTCTTGGATGTACCCCTCCAAGAATAACCATACATGGTCGAAGTCCTCCGGTTAGAGCTGCTAATGTTTCTCCTCAGCCAGTCCTAGTACAAGTGCACTCCCCAATACCCATAGGGACAGACATGCATAACTTTATCACTGAGCCCTATATTAGTAGTGATGACAAAGATCACTTGACCAGCCTACCTAGGTTATTCAAAGATACCACCCTGTGTATGATTAGTACCATATCCTTTGAACCAGATAGTAAAAATCATGAGATCCGCTTAGTCTACCCCCAACTGATCGACTATGACCAACGAGGACCACCAGTTCTCGATACATTTGAAAATGATGAAGCACTCTCAGAATTCATGGGGTTGAGGGATAACATTCCAGATGGAGATCACAAGGCAGGATTCATAATGGAGTTGGAAACACACGCCTATTATGGGGAAACGATTGAATCCTTCAGTCACAAAAGTGAGAAACTAAGAATCATATCCAAGTCCTTGAGTGAAAACCACACCGTGGCACTCTCTGACAAGAAAATAGTAAAAAGAAAGGACGTATCCAATGGTGAAAACCTCTCTGAGGCACCTGAGGATGAAGGATTCAATCTTCCCTAAGAGCTATTCATCAAGAGAAGTCAGCAGTCTTGGCCAAAAAATGCAACCCAGTCAACCTAGGAACATAGGAGACCCCACATATCACATTCTATGTGGAATCACTATTATCAGAAGAGCAAGAACTCCTAGCAGCATTCCTAAAGGAAAGAAAAATAAACTTCGCATGGAGTTATGCTGATATGCTAGGACTTGATCCAAATACTATGGTCCACCACCTAGCAGTGTATCCAGATGCAAAACTTGTTAGACAAAAGCTTCAAAAAATGCATCCTCAAATTGCTTTGTTAGTCAAAATGGAGCTCAAAAAGAAATTAGATGCTGGATTCATCCGACCAATTGATTATCCAGAATGGGTATCAAACTTGGTACCTGTTTCAAAACCTGATGGAGCTATTAGAATCTATATAGATTTTAGATATTTGAACAAAGCATGTCCCAAGGATGACTTTCCACTTCCCAATATCGATATGATAGTGGACATGACAGCAGGGCATGAGATGCTATCACTAATGGACGGATTTTCAGGATACAACCAGATTATGATAGCAAAAGAAGACTAACATAAGACAACTTTTACTTGTCCATGGGGGACCTACTGCTGGAACATGATGCCATTCGGCCTAAAGAACACAAGAGTAACCTATCAAAGGGCCATGACACTAATATTCCATGATATGATTCACAAAACAGTTGAAGACTATGTCAATGACATCCTAGCAAAGTCAAGAAAAAGACAAGATCATATAGCAACCCTAAGTGCTATCTTTGACAGATTGGAGGAATACAAAGTTAGACTAAATCCCAAGAAGTGCGTCTTACGTACAATTAGGAAAATTACTAGGATACATAGTGTCTATGAGGGGTATCGAAGTGGATCCAGCAAAAGTCAAAGCAATCCTTGAGATGGAAGCACCAAGGAACTTAAAGCAACTGAGAGGCCTCCAAGGCAGGCTCCAATCCATTAGAAGGTTCATAGCACAACTGGCAGACAAGCAAAACCCATATTCACACCTTCTCCACAAGGGGGTATCATACAAATGGGATACAAAATGTGAAGGGCATTCAACAAAATAAAGGAATATCTACTGACACTACCAGTATTAATGCCACCCATCCCCAAGAAGCCATTGATCTTATATGTATCAGCAACAACAGTAGCCCTTGGAGCTCTCCTAGCTTAGCATGATGAAAACGGAATGGAGAGGGCCATCTACTATATCAGTAGGACAATGGTGGGTCATGAGCTAAATTACTCATTCATTGAGAAAGCATGCCTCACAGTAGTGTTTGCATCCCAAAAATTCAGACACTACATGTTGGCACACAAGATCAAGCTTATTGCCAAAATTGACCCCCTTAAATATCTCTTATCAAAGGCAATGTTAACTGGAAGAATGGAAAAATGGGTCATGATATTATCAGAATATGACATCGAGTATGTTGAGAGAAAAGCCATCAAGGGTCAAGTTATTGTAGACCAATTAGCAGAAGCACCTATGTATTCTGAGAATCCCCTTGTCTCAGAGTTTCCAGATGAGTCTATTTTTAACCTCAACATTGCTGATCACTGGAAACTATACTTCGATAGGTCATATACACAACATGGATGAGGAAATGGTGTCTTCTTCATCACCCCACAAGGGGACTACATACCGAGATCATACAAACTGGCATTTCCTTGCACTAACAACATAGCAGAATATGAGGCTTTGACTATAGGTCTCAGGATAGCAGTGCAGTGGAATATCATAGCTCTCAAGGTCTATAGAGACTCTCAGTTGATCATAAATCAGGTCAATAATGAATATCAGACAAAGGATGACAAGCTAACCCCATACAAAAAATTGGTGGAGACTCTAAAGGAATCCTTCATCGACATAACATTCGAGCAAATTCCAAGAACCAACAACAAAGCAGCTAATGCCATGGCTACAATCGGGTGACTATTGGATATCCCTCATAATATGCCAAAATATGAATTTCTGATCGAGCAACTTCTCGTTCCCACATTCAAGGTACTGGAATCAGAATATGTGTGTGAAATCGTTGGTCCTGGCAATCCTTGGTATCATGACATCTACACATATCTTCGCATAGGAGTCATACCTGTTGACCTACCATCGAGCCTAAAATGAACCTTTATAAAAAAGGCATCCAGATTTGTCATCCTAGGTGATACCTTATACCGTAGAAGCATAGAGGGTACTTTATTGCGTTGTCTAAATGCTGAGGAGGCATTAACTGCTCTAACTGAGGTTTATAACAGTATTTGTGGCTCACACTCGAGCGGAATAACCATAGCCAAGAAACTGCTGAGGCTGGGGTATTACTGGCCCACAATGGAAAGAGAAACATATGATCACGCTAAAAGGTGTTTACAATGTCAGCAGCATGGGGACCTCATCCATGCTCCAGCTCAAGAGCTTCACCCGATTATCACACCATGGCCTTTTTCACAGTGGGGACTTGATCTCATTGGGAAAATCTCACCCACCTCATCCAATGGCCACAAATTCATTATAACTGCAACTGAGTACTTCACAAAGTGGGTGGAAGCCATACCCATGACCTATATCACTGGAAAGCAGATCTCAAAATTCATCCTGAACTATCTCATATGTCGTTATGGTGTCCCACAAGCCATTATCTCGGATAATGGGACACCCTTCAAGAACCAGGAGGTTTGCGACTTGTGCGAGAAATTCAAAATCCAACATCGCTTCTCCACCCCATACTATCCCCAAGGCAATGGCCAAGCAAAAGCCACAAACAAAACCATCCTCAAAATCCTCAAGAAATAGTCAATGATGTAGGTCGTGACTGGCACTTGCAACTTAATCCTGCCCTTTGGGCTTATTGAACTAGCATCCACACACCCACTAGTGCCACCCCATTCTCCCTTGGTCTACGATCGAAGTCGATTCTCCCCATTGGACTGAGCTCCCATCCCTCAGAATATCACTGCAAAATCTCATCACTGATGAAGAATATTCGGGTTTCAAGACTAAACGAGCTGGAGTTACTAGATGAGAGAAGGATCGATGCTTTGAATCACTTACAAGTCTATCAAAATAGACTCAAACGAAGCTACAACAAGAGGATCAGAAGCAAGGACTTTCCAAGTCAGAGAATTGGTCTTAAAGAAAATCAGAAGAATGTCCCAAATCCTAGTAGCAAAGGCAAGTTCAACCCATTGGTTAGGCCTTATCATCACGCCAGCTATAAATCGGGGCATATCACTATCAACACCGAGGGAACCCTCTGCCCATGAATAGCTCCCATCTCAAAAAGTTTTATGCCTAAATCTTTCAAGGTATAAAACCAAAAAATCAAAAATTAGAAAATGTCCTGAAAAATGGTTACTTCGGCGAAAACCTGGCAAACAGGCGTCTTGGTAACAACAAAAAAATCAATAAAGCAAAAAATCCAAAAAAAAATCAAAAAAAGGATCAAAAGTAGTAAAGAGAAAAATCATCCTCTAGTGAAAACCATTTCGGTGGCACTTTGGGCAAATACCTTGGTGAAAACCTGGCAAACAGGCGCCTTATGTAAATAATCACTTTCCATCCACCAAGATCTTTATGGTTTGTTCTGCATCATCCCTCCATCATCCATATCTCCATTCATCACTCATCCACTCGCATCCACACCATAGCTTGGTCCTGTGTTCGTATCATGATCCCTCCTAGTACTATTCGACCCAGCCTCAAGGATAGTTTGTTATGCCTTTATAGAAGTAGTCTATTGCATCACACTGGGGGCACGTTCTCATCGGATCGAATTCGTGTATAGTCTTAAAGTCCTCAAAATCAGAAAAAACCAAAAACATCAGAAAATTAGAAAAAACCAAAAACATCAGAAAATTAGAAAATCCAAAAACATTTAAAACATATCAAAATTCAAAAATAGGTCAAAAAGTCATTCAAAAATCCAAAAACAAGGTCATCTTGTTGAACTACGTCATCTCTGAGCTTGAACGTAGGCAAGGTTGATCTTTGATCATCCCCCGAGACATTTAGGTTAGTCCTATAGGAGTCCGTCATAGTAAACTGACATCTCATCATGTATATCGTCATCTGTAAATCGATCAAGTCATCAGTCGAACTACGTTGTCTCTGCGTGTATAACGTAGGCAAGGCTAATCTGTCGACCAGCCCCCGAGGCCCCTAGGATAGGTCTTTAGGTTAGTATCTTGGTCAAAATCTCAGAAAATCCCAAAAATATTGGAAAACATAAAATCAAAACATTTGTAAAACCTTGAAAAATACCAAAAACAACCTCAAAACATTGCAAAACATCCAAATATTTGGAAAAATCCATCCGCCTCATCTCGCTTGCACCCGCAATAAACACCATTCATAATAAACTGATCGTCATCCTCAACCTTTGGTGAAACAGTTAGAAACAAGTCTAGCAAGTTAAAAGTAAATCTCAAAAGCATCAAGTCTCAAGTCTCAGTCAGTACGTAAACAAGTTGGTCGAGTCTTTGTGTCGATAGTCCATCATCCAAACAGTCCCATATCAATCATCTAATAACATCATGCCCTAGGATGAATCCTTCCTACAAGGGGCATTATTTATCAGAAAGAACATTTTGGATAAACGAAATGACGTGCCGCCATCCACTAACATGTCCTAGGATGTATCCTTCCTACAATGGGCATTATATTTTGGCAATAAGTTTCGGTTCTTATCCTTAAAAACACATTCCCTTTTGGTTAGCGGTGTTGAAGAACATCAACTTGTTTGTGTGCTTTATCTTTTTCTTTTGACTTATCTTATTGCGCTTAGTCCAAGGACCTCTCGATGATATCCGAACGAAGGATTTAGAGAGATAGGAATGGGGCAATGATCATTATCCTTTTGTTTGCTATGCTTGTTGGATGTTCTTGTAAAATAACTTGGCGAATACTTGCTTTGTTAGATATGTATAGAGGATTTTTTGGACAACTTGTTGACTATTACATTGATTGGTTATACCTCTCCGTGTTTTGGTCCGAGATGTTTGAAACTTCTAAAGTGCATCCTAGCAAGGTTTCCGTATGTCAGGTGTGAACAAGAATACTCCTATCTATTTGTCAAGTCAAAGTCCATCACACTAAGTACAACACCATCTTGGTCCTTTATACCTTGATGCATCGTACTTAGGCGTGTTATCAAACATAAAGTAAGTGACCCTTTTAAAATCCCAATCCTTGATAAGCAAATCATCCATATCTCATCATCATTTTTCATCATCATTTTCTCACCATCATCTCTCATAATGTTGGCTTGTTGGATCCTCTTGTCATCATCTAACTTCTTCATTTTCCGCACTAACATCACAACATGAATAGTTAATCATCATCACCAGTGCATCCATTATGCATTCATCTTGCATCCATAAATCATCAATATTCTACATATTATCTCACATGCATATCATGATCATAATATAGATCTGTTAGTCTAAGCATCTCACAAATCATCCATAGCATATCACATCATCAATTTCATCCATCTCATATCATATCATCATTTAAGTTGTTTAGGATAATATATATTTGTTATTCTAAGCATCTTAAGATCATCTCATTTGCATCATCATCCATAACCACCCATTTTGAACCTCTTTATCGTGAAATCGACTCTCAAATCGAATCTTTTCGCTTGATCTCTCGAGGGGGCAATGTACCAGTGTACTTTCCGCTGGGGCATCCAAAAAATCAGGATTTTTTTGATTTTAATTGCGGCAAGTTATTCTTTGAACCAACGCAACAAGTACATTGCTTCAAAGAGGGGCAAAATGTAGACATGCAAAATTAACATTCTGCATTTGATTAGGTTCATTCATCAACTGAACTAGATTTCACATTAGGTTCACCTTCATTCATTTAGCAGGTAATTTCATTAATCTCCATTCCCTAAGGTCATCTATCAAGTAAACATTATCATCAACCTTTTAATACATCAAACATCCATTTAAATCAAATCCAAAATCCATATTCCATCATTTTCTGATTTAAATAAATCAAATATCAAAGTCCTAAAAGTCAACTCACCTAATCATCATTAAACTAACATAATCATCATTTATTTAATCTAACCATAATTAAATACTAATCTCACCCACTTGCATTCTCTAGATATCTCCAATTGCACAAATAAATCTATTTTATTGATTTATTAAAAACCCTCATTTTCCCTCAACATGACAAGTTGATTTGTCCCTCCAACATAGCATTTATTGCTGTTTTTATTGTCCCCCTCTCAAAATTTATTGCAAAATTTGAATTCAAATTCTCCCTCTCATGGGCACTCTTCCCAAATCTTGCACAACCATTGGCCTATCATCACTTGACAAGTGTCCTCTTCTCATTGGAGGATCTTTAGTCCCACATTCACCATCTTGGCCAATCTCTCATCAAGAAAATCTATAAAAGGAGGCCTTCATCCTCATTCATCCATCCACAACTTTTATGCAAGGTTACTCTCTTAATTTGAGAACTCATCTTGCCCATCATCTTCATTGCATTTGCATCATCTTGAGCTTTGATCAAGGATTGGGAAAGGGTCACTAGCACATGTGACACCAATCCACTATGGAATAGGTAACTTGTGATTGCTTTCATAATGCTTTTAGTTTTATATTTTATCCTTTGTTACATTTTGAAGTATTTTCAAGGTATTTCATAGGGTCATTCTTGAGAAATTTGTAGGCTACTAACCTTGTATGAAGCTTAGTTTTTTGCAGATTTCAAAAGTATGCACCACATGTAACAAAGGATAAAATATAAAACTAAAAGCATTATGAAAGCAATCACAAGTTACCTATTCCATAGTGGATTGGTTTCACATGTGCTAGTGACCCTTTCCCAATCCTTGATCAAAGGTCAAGATGATGCAAATGCAATGAAGATGATGGGCAAGATGAGTTCTCAAATTAAGAGAATAACCTTGCATAAAAGTTGTGGATGGATGAATGAGGATGAAGGCCTTCTTTTATAGATTTTCTTGATGAGAGATTGGCCAAGATGGTGAATGTGGGACTAAAGATCCTCCAATGAGAAAAGGACACTTGTCATCATGTGAGTGGTTGATGCATGTGCAAGATTTGTGAAGAGTGCCCATGAGAGGGAGAATTTGAATTCAAATTTGAGAGTAAATGCTAAGTGGGGGACAAGAAAATGAGCAATAAATGCAATGTTGGAGGGACAAATCAACTTGCCTTTGAATTTAAAATTGAGGGAATATTCCCCATAAATGCCATTTTGATGGAAAATCTTGGATTTAATAAATTAATAAATTGATTTATATGTGCAAGTGGAGATATCTAGAGAATGCAAGTGGGTGAGATTAGTATTTAATTATGGTTACATTAAATAAATGATGATTATGTTAGTTTAATGATGATTAGGTGAGTTGAATTTTAGGACTTTGATATTTGATTTATTTAAATCAAAAAATGATGGAATATGGATTTTGGATTTGATTTAAATGGATGTTTGATTTATTAAAAGGTTGATGATAATGTTTACTTGATAGATGACCTTAGGGAATGGAGATTAATGAAATTACCTGCTAAATGAATGAAGGTGGACCTAATGTGAAATCTAGTTCAGTTGATGAATGAACCTGATCAAATGTAGAATGTTAATTTTGCATGTCTACAATATTTTCTCAAAAGCACTTAGAAACCAAGTACCAGAGACATCGTCTGAACATTCCAACTCATCATCAAAAACTGCAACAAAAAGATAACTCCATGTAGTCACAAGACTTCCTCAATATCTCAACTACACATGCACAACCTACAACAACTTGTTCTCCTCTTTTTAACAATTTTCTCAATATCCTTGACATCTTCATCATGCAAAAAAATTCCTTAACACATAGTTGACATCAATAACAATACTAGTCAATTGACTTCCTATTGAGATCAATGACAAAACCTTCATAATTGAAACAAGTAGTTCTTCTCCTCTCTAGCATGAAAAGAAGTCACCATAGTTCCTTTATTATTATGCACTAATTTCAAAGAACTTTCCTTCACACATCTCTTAGAGTTAGCAAAATTAGATTCAACATTTATAGCCATAAACAAGCATTCACTATCCTCATGATTCTAATAGTTAGATTCATCATCAAATATACTAGAATATTCTCTAACATAATGCTTTTTTCTTAATTGTTTTGCCTTTTTTCTCCTTGTTCTTGTCATTTAAAGCTTTATTTGGACATCTTGAAGGATAATGACCTATCTTTCCATAATTGAAACATTTGAAAGGTAACTTACCTCTATATTTTCTTGTACCTTTTTTCATTCTTCTCACAAAGTTTGCTTCTACATCATCAACATCATTTGTATTTGATTCCTCATTCTTCTCTTCTTTTCCAACTTTGAAAGTAGTCTCTTTCTTTGAATCACTTGAACCAAAATCTCTTAATTCGAAAGCAATTAAAGTGCCAAGTAGCTGATCTCTAGAGTAATTATTTAGATTTTGAAATTCATCAATAGCAAAAACCTTATGACTATAGGATTTAGGCAGAGTTCTTAGTACCTTATTTACCACCTCATCATCTTCAAGATTCATGATTCTTACTATTTCCTCTTTTATTCAAATTTTCTCAAAAGCACTTTGAAACCAAGCACCATAAACATATTCTCATCATATTCACCACTTCATTATCGTCACAAAACTAATTACAATATAGAAACTCCTCCAAACAACACTCACAAGCAAAAGGTTATCAAAGAAACACTAGGGCTTGACACTAGTAATACTTACTAATGACAACATAATGAAACTAACCAAATCAACAACACAATGCCTCAACCATCAATAGACTTCCAAAAATCACCAATAGAACTAGTTTACATTAATGACAACATAAACATAAGTCTATTTACATCAATGAAAACACCTACTACTCATTCTTGCAACATAAATGTCCATAGTTTTCATGAAATATAATTTTTTTCTTTAAACCTTGGTATATAGACTTTAATCCTTGAATGAAATAATTCTCAATGGATTTTGTTTTGATGAAACTACTTATCTTCCTATTTAATTATGGAGCCACTTATCCTTTATATAAATTGGTATTTCTCTAAAAATAAAGTTTTGATATCTAATTTCTCTCATCTTAGTTCTCAATTCACCTTTAAAAAATTGTGGTGGAATTGTGCCTTTCTAACCCTTCTATTGAGATTGTTCTTAAGGTGGGTGACAAATTTTGGAAGCAATAATTATATTATGAATGAAGTTTGTTCAAATTCAACTCCTTTTTTTCTACCAGACATTTGTTAAATTTATTCCCTAGGGACAAAGAAAAATACCTCTTCCAAAATATCTTCTTGGTGGCATAGAACAATTCCAAATCCTTGATATAATACTATCTCTACATATTTCTTCAAAGAATATTTGTTTGCAACAAATTTATTGAGACTCTCATTCCTTTCCTAAATCTTTGAAGGTGGGTTCTTTGTCTATATTTTCTGTTTTCTATCTCTTCCTCAAATCTTGTGAGAATTTATTCTTTTACTCTTATGGAACATACAACTTATAGGTATCTCAATATTAATTCAAAGTTTTCTCTTCAAACTAGATCTATTCATTATAGTGAAGGTTCACCTTCTCTTGTTGGGTATCCAAAAGTTTCTCCTAAGACCCTAAGTAGGATTTATTCTCCCCCTATCTCCAACATGTACAATATCTAGTTTATGGTGGTTTCATAACTAGAATATGGTGATGTTGATAAGGATAATACATAGTTATTTTTGAATATTCTTGCATTACTATTACAAAAATGAAGCCTTCTTCTATTAAGGAAAAAATCAATAAAAAATATGATTTTGATCCCATGATAAGAAGAGTGATTTATTTTTTTCTAATGGGAATGAAGTGAGGGAACTATTAGGGAGGAGGTTGCATTGATTAAATTATAGATTTTTGTCATTTATTCTTTATAAAACTTTATATTTTGATAGCACATATATCCTATAAAGATAATAGATTGTTATATGTATTTTTTTTTTAATAGAAATTCTCATATTTTATAGCTAAACTACCATATCTATCCTCTGTATTGAAAGGGAATGGAAAATTAATATTTTTTTTAATATAATATGTGCATATACATGTATACATACATATGTATATGAACCGTTGATTTTTGGTTCTCTAGGACTTCTCTAACTCTTCTAGGGTTTTTCACCTAAAAGGAGAGAAGTAGGGCCAAAAATGCAAACTAGTTCATTCAAATTATGTTATGTGTAATGTTGTATAAGCTAAATGAAGTAAAATAAATGCAATTGAATGATATAAATAATTAAATATGAATGAAAAAGTGAGATTTCAACTATGTTTGAAAACACACTATGATATGCAAACAATTAAGTATATGAAGAAAATATGCAGAATAGAAAGAAATAAGATGAATCTGAGTGCACCTAGGTAATATTTGGTGAATTTGGATGTTGTGGATGTTGTTTGAAATTACTAATTTTTCACAGTGGGACTCATTCACCCAAAGTGGCGAATTACTCCTCCTCCTGGTGAAAAAGTGTCAGAAACAAGTTTCTATTTGTTAGGATTCAAAATTTGACAAAATTTAGATTTTCAGTCATAAGGTGGGACTCATTTGCCACTAGTGGCGAATCAGTCCTCTCCCAAATTTCTAAAAAATTAGGAGACTAACACCAGATCTGGAAATCACTGAATGTTGAGTTGCTGAAGTCAATTCTGCAGGAAACAGACAAGAAACCTTCTCCAATCTTGAAATAGACTTGAGTTGACTTGAAGCACCTACTTGGCTTGTAAACCAATCTTCAACACCAAAAAATTTGTTAAATATACATACCTAAGTCTACAAACACAAATGCAATAGGGGTTTGCCTTGGTCAAACCCCACTTTTGGTAATCAAACTCTTAATGAAATAATGAAATGCAAGAGAATGATCAACTAAAAACATGCAAATGCTATCAACTTACCAAACTCTTGATAATGAAAATCTAAAGTAATGTTAATGGATGCTCCAAAGTACTTGAATATTGCTTGAATTGATGTTGTAGAATGCTTGAATGTTTGAGATATGAGATGGAATGCTTGAATGAATGAGGAGATGTAAAATGAGGTGAAAATCACACATTTATACACACTTTTTCCTTAGTTAACCATTCATACCTCATCATAGGCTGACATCAAGTGATTTTGAATAAAAAACTGAAAGGAAAATTTAAAATTTTTGAATTTGGAGCCAAGGGGGACTCATTCTCCACCCATGGAAAATGGGTCCCACCTAGGACCTGAAAATATGTTGTATTTAATGTTGTTTGTTGGTTAACATTAAAAAATACACTTAATTAAGACATATGAGGGCATAAAGTGGTCAAATAAGGAATGAGAAATGGATAAATAGTGAAGATATGCCTAGAAAAGCATGAAATTGTGGTACAAGACTTTACAAAACTTCAAAATAGGACTTAATAATGAATTAAAAGGTGATTTTTAGGTAAATTGTAATGAATAGAGTCTAGAAGAATGTAGAAATTTCTTACAACACTTCACAACACCTTCACAAGACGTCGTATTTGAATTTTAGTACCTAAATATGCATGTTTAAGCCATGTCACATTATAAAATCAGAGAAAAATATATCAAACACCATGAAACAAAACCTAAAAGGCCATGAAAATGACAAGGGGCCATTTTTCTATGACACATTTAGCCCCCACTTTAGAGAGAGGATGAACTTGGTTCAAACTCACACTAAAGTAGCCATGAACATCAGGAGGAGGGTCCAAATGCACTTACACTAGCAAGATGGAATAACAACAATCAAGAGGGATGATCAAGCCCCTAGGATGAAGAGCCCATGTTAAACTAAACGTAAAAACAAAGGAACACACAAGTGTTGAGATGAAAGAATTGAATGAAGCTTCAATTGTCAGTCCAACTAGTTGTGGATTAGATCTAGGCTAATTGAGAGTGTATACTCACTTTGGGGCGATAGAACTCAGGATGGTTTGTTGGGTGAGAAGGCCCAAATGTACTTACTTTGGGGCCACAAAACGTTTGACTATCTATGGGGTGAGAAAAACCAAATGTACTCACTTTGGGGCCATGAAACTTCTTGCTATCTGTGGGGTGAGAAAGCCCAAAAGGTAAGATACATACACTAGTTGGTATGCACTCACAAAAACAAAGGTGGCTATGGGGAAAATTCATGCCGCTAGTTGGGCTTCCCACTCAACCATATTAAAGTTATACCTGCTAATAACTTTAACAAGGCGCCACAAAGAAAAATGTCAAAAATAAAGGGTACCATAGGCATGCAAGTTGCATTATGAAAGGTGGAAAACATGCAAAAGTGTAAAATACAAAAGAAAAATGCAAAGTGTAAAAGTGTAAAATGTTCAAAGGAGTCTTTTTTAGTTCATGCAAGGTCAGTCACTTAGGGAAAATTGTGTCTAATGTCTCCAAGAGAGGACCAATCAAAGAATAGTATATTCATAACTTAGGGGATGCAGTGGGTGACATCAGGCCACCAAGAGGAATGTAATATGCTAAGATAGATCACAATTATGAAGGACATCACACCCCATGTCATCCACAAAGTGACAAACACATCATATAAACGACAAGGCTACACTAGGAACTAAGAATGCAAATGAATTAATGGTAATGTATGCTGCCCACTTTAAAGGAATTGCTACACATCATTCTGTGAGAAATTACTTTAAAGTAGAGAAGAAAAGAAAATACAAAAAGAAAACAAGACATGAGAGCCAACTTGGAAAGTCCTATGCCAAGTCATATGTTTTGAAGTGAGACTGCGTCATGTCAAGGAAAAATGAAAAAGAAAGAAAGGGAGTTGCCCCCAAGAAAAGAAAGCAAACCAAACACATAAGGGATCTATGGATTTGGGGTCAGTATGGTCATTGTTGCAATGTTTTTATGAAATATCTCAAAACTGTCATCATTCCCCAAAGCACATAGAACTAGAAGAATGACACAAAGAGATCGAAAACAAAAGAAAAATAAAGTCCGTTTTGGGTCAACATGGAAGAGACACTATGGTCTTAATGCCTTGCATCATCCCCAAAAGGAAAACACAAGTGAAATTAAAACAAAAAGGTGAAAGAAAAGGAAAAAGCTTTTGGGTCAACATGAAGGAGACATTTCGGTCTTGATGCCTTGTGTCATCCCTAAAAGGAAAACACAAAACAAAAGAGAAAAATAAAAGGACCATTTGGGTCAACATGGAAGATACATAGGGTGTCTCTACGCTTTGCATCATCCCCAAAAGGAGAACACAAAATAAAAGCAAAAAAGACAAGGACCTTTTGGGTCAACATGGAAGAGACATAGGGAATTTCTACATTTTGCATCATCCCCAAAAGGAGAACATAAAATAAAAGTGAAAAAGACAAGGACCTTTTGGGTAAACATGGAAGAGACATAGGGCGTCTCTATGCTTTGCATCATCCCCAAAATGAGAAACACAAAACAAAAGTGAAAAAGACAATGTACAACATATAGAAGAATAGAGGTACAAATAGAAGAAGTGTACAAAGAGAGGGAACATCAAACACACATTACAAGGGAACACTATACACACATGGAAGGAAAATGAAAAGGAACAAGTAATGCAATTGAAATTCAACCATTAACTAAGTTATTGGTTTCTCAATCTTAAATGTTTAAGCAGAAAAGGAATAACATAGTTAAGAGACAAAGGAAAATGTAGTACAAGGACAAGGCTAACAACTTCTTGCCCCCCACAAAGTGTAAAGGCAAGAAGGAGCCGAGATAAGTGATGGGAAAGGATCATGCAATAGTGAGAATAAATAATTATTGGACTATAGCATGATGAATTGCTTGAATTGTTTTAAGGGATGATGGGGAAACAATCAGTATCAGTGAAGTGATACTTATCTAGTATGTCCTTCAATGTCTGACATTCTTCTATTCGATGTCCAAGAATATGATGATATTTGCAAAATAGTATGTTAGAGTCTGTTGGATGAATAACCAACCTATTCATAGGTGGTACAAGTATAAGACCTTTGTTTAAAATTAATTGAAGTCTCCTTTCACATTTAGGTGGAGGATGTGTAGGAAACTTGAGCTTCTTTAATTTGTATGGTCATTTTCATTTGCTAGATTCTCCTTGTTCATGAATAGGAGGAAGAGGACCCATAGGGATCCTAACATCCTTTTCATTAGAAGGAGATAATGGTTTTTCACATGGAATAAGAATGTTTAAGTTACGAGGAGCATCCAATATCACTATACTAGCATCTCGAAGTCTCCTAGGTTGAAAAGGATGTCTATCAAGATGAGAAAGATCTTGGTATCCTAATCCTGTTGTGTGTGCATCGGTGGATTGTTGTTCAAGAAGTTGATGGATGTCATGTTCATGTTTTGTGTCACAACCTTGTTTAATAGTGAAGCCTTTACCATATGTTTCTTCAAGGTTTATAGGAGTGTTGGTGACTTTGTGATCATTAAAGGGTTGTGAGTGAGTTTGTTTAGAGGAACTAGGTCCACTTGAAGGAGGAACCTTAGGTCCATTGATTTTAGGATGTAAATATGTAAAGTGATTAGGAGGTGCAACAATAGGTAGATCTTGTGACTTCATGGATGGATAAAAGGTTGCATTGGCTTTGAGGTGGTCAAGGTAGTCATTGTAGAACTTGTTCATGCTAGCATCATCTTCTCCAATGATTTCTACATCATGAGGAGGAAAATAATGAGGATTGAAGGAGAATGTGTGAGTTCAAGGTCATTAGGGTCACAACCAAAGGCACAATTGGACATGTCTACCAATGACTTTAATGAATTCCAAAACTTATTGAAAGAAACTACCATGATGCAAATAAACTAAGATGCAATAAATGATCAAAAACAAAGAATCTATAAATGAAAACAGAAAGCAAGAACATGAAAGTGTAATGCAGAAAAATGCCAAAAAGATGTCAGAAATGCTATTTAAAAAGTGTAGAGGGACTGATTCGCCTAGGGTGGCGAATGAGTCCCAATATGATATATTTTTTTTTTTCAAAAATTTGAATGTGATTTTAATGCTCTACAAAATGAAATCAAAGATGCAGAATGCAGAATCTCAGTTTTTTCAATGAGATGTAATGCAAAAATAAAATCTAATGAAGTTTTCACTAATGCAGTATGAAAATTCCTAGAATGCAAGAACAAAACAATGTCCTAATTGAATGTTAATGCAAAAGTAATCTAGGATGTAGTATGCAAATGAAATTAGAAATACAAAGTGTAAAAAATGTAGGTTCACCAAAATGAACCATTGATTTTTGGCTCTCTAGGACTTCTCTAACTCTTTTAGCATTTTTTGCATAAAAGGAGAGAAGTAGGGCAAAAAATGCAAACTAGTTCATTCAAACTATGTTATTTGTAATGTTGTCTAAGCTAAATAAAGTAAACTAAATGCAATCGAATGATCTAAATGATTAAATATGAATGCAAAAGTGAGATTTAAGCTATGTTTGAAAACACACTATGATATGCAAACAATTAAGTAAATGAAGAAAATATGTAGAACAAAAAGAAATAAGATAAATCTGAGTGCACCTGGGTAATATCTAATGAATCTAGAATGTTGTGGATGCTGGTTGAAATTACTATTTTTTCATAGTGGGACTCATTCGCCCAGGGTGGCGAATTAGTCCCCCTCTTGGTGAAAAAGTGTTAGAAACAAGTTTCTATCTGTCGAGATTCGAAATCTGACAAAATTTAGATTTTCAGTCCTAAGGTGGGACTCATTCACTACTGGTGGCGAATTAGTCCTCTCCCAAATTTTTAAAAAACCAGGAGACAACTCTGTAACAATAGATCTGGAAATCACTGAATGGGTATGTGTAGGATCATGATGCGCCAAAAAGTGGCGATATGATGGGTATGTGTAGGGTATGTGGTTGATGACTTTTTTTTACCCAAATTTGATGAAACAAAAAGGGTTTTTAAAGGAGATTCTCAGCCTTACACCAATATAAATTATGCTTTACTTTGAATTTTAAAAAAATTATTATTCATTTTCTATTTGAATTACAACTAAAGTCCTAATTGATAGGCTGATTGAAAAATATCTACATCTTTCAAAAGGTATAACATTTTTGAATCCAAAACATGTGTCACATTCTATGCTTCACATACTATAGGATTAATTTTTTTAAAAATTTCATGAAGTTTTAACCAAGTTAAGGTGGTTAGACATATGAGTTTTTATATTTTTTAAAATTTGTAATAAAAATTCATAATTAATTATTTACTTGGAAAAATAATACAAAAAAATATGCATCACATCTGGACATGAGTCCTCTACTTATATCTAAAATCTTATAAAAAATATTATCATTTTATTGTGGTTAGGGTGGTCGAAAGACACCTACTTCTTATTTTTTCCCTGAAATTTAAGTACTATTGCATTGAAATTTTAAATTTTCACCAAATAGATTTTGTTTAAAAAACATAAACCTAGTAGTTTAGAAAATACATTCAATTTTCTACAAATTCCATTCTTACATATTTTTGAAATAATATAGATAACTTATTCAAATTTTTACGTCAAGTTGCCTTTGATTTTTTTTAAATTTTTGCCACTTAAGGGCCTATTTTTTCCATGATGATCCTGCACATATCCGAATGTTGGGTTTCCGAAGTCAATTCTACAAGAAATAAACAAGAAACCTTCTCCAAGCTTGAAATAGACTTGAGTTGACTTGAATTACCTACTTGACTTGTAAACCAATCTTCAACACCAAAAGGCTTGTTAAATCTGCATACCTAGGTTTGCAAACACACATGCAATAGGGGAAAAATGGTTGAGAGTTAGAAAATAGGTGTTTTCCTTGGTCAAACCCAACTTTTGGTAATCAAACCCTTAATGAAATAATGAAATGCAAGAGAATGATAAACTAACAACATGCAAATGCTATCAACTTACCAAACTCTTGATAATACATATCTGAAGTAATGTCAATGGATGGTCCAAAGTACTTGAATATTGCTTGAATTGATGTTGTAGAATGCTTGAATGCTTGATATATGAGATGGAATTCTTGAATGAATGAGGAGATGTAAAATGAGGTGAAAAGCACATATTTATACACACTTGTGCCTTAGTTAATCATTCATACCTCATGATAGGCCGACATCAAGTGATTTTGAATAAAACCTGAAAGGAAAATTTAAAATTTTTGAATTTGGAGCCAAGGGGGACTCATTCGCCACCCATGGTGAATGGATCCCACCTAGGACCTGAAAATATGTGTTAGGAAATATGTTGTATTTAATGTTGTTTTTCAGGTTAACATTAAAAAATACATTTAATTAAGACATATGAGGGCATAAAGGGGTCAAATAAAGTATGAGAAAGAGATAAATAGTGAAGATATTCCCTGAAAAGCATGAAATCTTGTTACAAGACTTTATAACACTTCAAAATAGGACTTAATAATGAATAAAAATGTGATTTTTAGGCGAATTGTAATGAATAGAGTCTAGAAGAATGTAGAAATTTTTTACAACACTTCACAACACCTTCACAAGACATCGTTATTTGAATTTTAGTACCTAAATATGCATGTTCAAGCCATGTCACAACATAAAATCAGAGAAAAATATATCAAACACCATGAAACAAGACGTAAAAGGCCATGAAAATGACAAGGGTCCATTTTTCTATGACAAAGTATATATTATGCATCATAGATATATACGTATACATGTATATGTATGTATGCATATGTATATATAATATGTATGTATGCATAAATATACATAAATAAACATATATACATGCATACATACATATATATACATGCATACACATTATTTATAATATTTTTATGTGTATTTTTATGTTTCTATATATGTATATGTCTATACATATATATGTCCATGCATACATATATAAAGAGTGGGGGATCCTACTTAATTAACAAAAAACCACATAGACACATAGACATATTGAATTGGTCAAGCTATGTAAAACTCATATCTTTGCATCCAAATTAAGCTTATTATTTATTCTCTTTTACTTTATTTATAAAATTTTAGCATACACAATTAAGAAGTGAAAACTAGCACCATAAATTGATTTATTTTTCTTTTATTTATTTATAAAATTGAAATGATTGCACTTAATCCTTTTGAACTCAATAAGCTTATCTATTTAATTTATCTCCTTATAATGGATTTTATAAATTTATCTTCCCCTAAAAAATAAGAAAATGAACAAGGGAAATAAAGATTTCAAATGCATGAAAATGGAACCTTTCACTTTGTTTCTCTTCTTTCTCCTTGGATTGAGCTAGAAGAAGATTTCCACCCAATACTTTCTTGATGTGATCCTTTGATGTATTGAATGAATGGTAGAATGTGGTTACTTATGAAACCAACAACACGATAGTAGGGTTGAGATGACGAGAGATCAAATGGATAGTATTAGGATAATGAAAGATTATATATAAAATTAAATAGCATAAGGCTATGATAAGAGTGGATACTCAAATAGGATGATATGCCTCTAATTTATAGATTTTCCAAAAGGGAAATTAGGGGCCAAGATGCATTGGTTAATGAATTTTTGAGATTGATTGAGGATTGGGGTTTGAATTGATGTTTATCCTTATAACCAATGTCACAAGAGGGATATAAAAGTAAATGGTATAATTTAATTTTGGATGCTTTCACATGTGTGAGCATAAAGGGTGGAGGGATAATTGTAACATGATACGTTTAGATTGTGATCCATGTGAAATTATTTAATGGATAAGATTAAATGGACATGGATTGAGGATTATGTGGATTTAAATATTATGAGAAATGGTAATGGGGATTAATTAACCTAAATCCATTAATTAAGTAGGTATTTAATTGATTTAGTTGGAAGATTCAGGGGATAAGTTTTAAAATTAATTAAATAAATATAAATTTACTTAATTAAATGTGAGAGATAAAGGTAAAGTATGAATTAAATAAATATAAATATGTATTCAATTGGATGGGATGGGGTAAAGTCTAGTGTGGTTGGTATGATAAAATTTAGGTTTCTACATTTCCCCCCTCTTTGATATGACGTCATGACTATAAGAAGTGGTGTTGTATCAATGAAGAATAAAATATAGTAGGATGGGAAGGGATGATCACTAGTGGAATGATTCCAAAATCAATGGAAGGATGAAGAATGATAATGAGGGAGTTAGTTATATCCCCTTGAGAGGTTTGAAGAACACAGATGTGCTATCAAATTGAATGAAGGGTTAGAGGATGAAGGATGGAAGGAGGAACTAGATAAGTATGGATGGGAGTTGGGAATATTTTTAGAATGGATGAGAATCATGTTTTAGTGGTATAATCAACCTTGATTTGATATTTCACTTGACGTTATGCATCAAGGTATAACAAACTAGGGTGACAATGTGCCAAATACACAATAAAAAATTCAAATGTAAACATATACCTTATGATGCCATGATATGGAATATCATGAAAAAACTATGTAAATATGATTCAAAGACCATGATAAATAAAAAAAATGATAAAAAAATATAAGAAAAAACAAATAATGCACAATAGGCCAGAAACAAACAAGGATTGTACCCCTAGTGAAGCTAAAAATTGATTGACTGATAATGATAAGGGTAGAATAGTTAACAATAAGAATATTTTTTATCCCAAGGATTATCTTGTTAATTATAAGAAAAAAATACTGATTGGGAATGATGTATCTTTATGATGATAATTGGATTAAATTGGACCAATGGATTATCGGTTGATTTGGATCAAAATCAATGGACACTTTAGGATGATGTGGTAGCTTGAAAATTGGATTATATGGATTATGATTGATTACATTAGATGGATTATGTTGCGATGCTTGTATTAGAGGGATGGAGGGAGGATAAATCAATTTTATGAAGGATATTATGGTTAGGATAGAGGAATGTATAGGAACCAATGATAAGGGAGAACCAAGGCTAGGTAAAATATTTAAGAATAGAGTAATTTCTTGGATATGGGATAGAGGGATTGGAGATAGGAGGAGGGAGCTCCAAGGAATATGTTACAATGGAATAATATTTTCTACACAAAAGGGGAACAACATGGCTCATTCAAAATGGAATGACATTGTAGATTGATGGTGGGAAAATATACATGAGATGAAATGATAGTGCAACAGGTATGGATGGTAGAGGAAGTAAGGCTTGAATTGTCCATAGCATGCATGGATATTTTTCCCCATCCTTGATCAAGATCAAAGGTGGGAAGGGATGATGGAAATATGATGAGGGATATGGGATGACAAATATTGGAGGGTGTGGTTAAGATATGTATGCATGGATATTTCCCCTAGCCTTATGGGATCAAAGGTGGGAAAGGAGGATGGAGTTGGATAGGATGGGAGGAAGTAGATAAGAAGAGTGGTATGGTATGAAGGATATTGGAGGATGTGGATAATACGTGGTAGGTAGGATAGTGTGGATGAAGATTTCCCCCAAGTTTAGAGTGCAAGAGGGTGAGGTATTACAAATAACACATGTTTTACAAGTTTTCATAATGGTAATTTACCAAGGTGCCATGAGAAGTGGTTTTCACCATCAGATAGATTATTTTTTGAATTTTTATTTTAAATTATTTCATTTACTTTTCCAAATTGTTCCTTTTCTATCTATTTTTGTAATAGTGTGGATTGAGAGGGATGATGATAAGGATTTGGATAAGTGTATTTGGAAGATACTGGATGTGTAGTAGAGATATGGAGGAAGGACTCAAGCTTCTAATTTCATGGATGGTATCCATGTTGAAGATGTGCTAAAATAGACAACAAAAATTGAAGGTATTCTCATATTTGCTAGTAGAATGAGGGTATGGGGGATGAAATCAATGTGGAAATGGAAAAGGATTAGGATACATGCATAATATTGGATAAGAGGGATGAAAGGATGTGAAATATATGTTGGATAATGGATGGGTGTTGTAATACTTGTGAATGAGTGGATGGAAATGTTTTCAATTCAAACATTGGCATACACCTTGAGTGGTGGTGGTGGAGTTTTCGAGGAGAATTAGATTTTGTATTTTGAGATATAAATGGGGGTGAATGTGGATGTTGGGACATGGGGACCTAAAATGGATGGAGGAGATGATGGAGGACTTATCATAATGTATTTTGGGATATAGGGGCCCAAAATGATTTTTGAGGATGAGATATTTTTAGGTGGAGGATTAGAGGACTTGGGAGTGTAGGAATATTTTGGAGTAGATTTGGAGGAAAATTTTGATTCTTCTTTGGGATGTATAGCTCATTTTATTTTCTTTGTAACATGTTTTTTTTCTTCATAAACATTTTTGGCCTTTTGGATTTAGCTTGTTTTTGGATAATATTTTTCTTGGCTTTAGCATGCCTTTTGCATGGGACATGGTGATCATGAGATTTTTGTGGATTTTTTCTTTATTTATTTGGGATTTGACATTCTAATTGCTTCCAATTTGGTAATGGTATGGATACATGAAGATAAATTATTTGGAGATATGATAGATGGGTTGATATAGGGGGGATAATGTTGGTTGGGGATGAGAGGTGATAGATAAATAAAATAAAGTTTTTTTGAGATAGAAGTGATGGGTGCTGGAATGTAAGGATCCAAGATGTATGAAAGGGGCAAAATATTTGGTTTTGGGACATATGGGCCCAAAATGAATTTGCAAGGTAATGGATGGGGATATTTGGATTTAGATGGAGGGGTGTGGGATTTGGGAGGAATACCAATATCTTGAGATTTGTAGCCAAGGCCATGAAAATTTGGATTTTCTATGATTTGGATGAGTTCTAGGATTCCTTGATAATGGAGGTTTTACCCTTCACCTTGATAATGTGTGTTTTGAAAAATCCACTTACCAATGGGATACTTGTTTAAAAACAAGATATGAGTCCATTCTTAGGTGGATATGAGGTGGAAGGAATTATAGTTTCTTGGAGGAAAATAAATGATGAAGGTGGAGGAACCAATTTGATTGGTATGAGGTTGATGAGTGTGTGGGATGGGGGTGATGGTAGATTGAGAAGGATTAGGATCATGGGGGATTGGAAGGGATTATTGAATTTTGAGGAAAAAGGATATCATGAGACGAATTGTATAATATGTTTGGATCTTGAGATGTAAGGGGATCATGGGTTGAAGTGGAAGGGGTTCTTTGATCTTGATTTATGAAGGTATAATGGGATGGAGTGGAAGGGATTATTTGATGTTGATTTGAAAGGGGAGGATGAGATGGAGAATAGGGGATTATTTGATTTTGATTTATAAGGAATCATGGGATAGAGTTGAAGGGATTATTTTATCTTGATATAGATGGAGATCATAAGATGAAGTGGAGGGGATGATTTGATCTTGATTTATAGGGGAATTTATGATAGCATTATTTGAAAAAAACTCTTAGAATGTTTGGATTTGTGTGTGTATATTGTAATGGGGGAGGAGTGTTTGGTTTAGGATGTTCTAGCATGTTTTGGAGTCATATTGTAAAAATTGCAAAAGTTGCTAAAAGTTGTCAAAAATGTTGTCAAAAGTGAAAATGATGTAATGAGAGTTAGCAAAAAGGTGGTTGGTTTTTCTAGTTGGAAATGGTTGGGAAATAATAAATATGCCTTGTAACATAAACCTCAAAGGTTGGAGAAGCTTTGAATGAGAATAACATCATTTTTCCACATTGAACATTACAAATTTTTGTAAAAAGCTCGAATGTATTCTGCTTGGTACTACTTGGAACAATCCCATAAGACCTTTCTGGTGAAGTAGGAAGTTGAAGGAGTGTTTTAGCTTCTCAATGATTTTTTTTTATCAGATTTCATTATGTTTTGAAAAAGATATTGTAGTTTGTGTGAGAACAGGTCAAACCCCTAGGGTTTTTAGGAAACAATAAAAAATGGATGGGTAGAGTTTCCACCAATAAGAACTCACAAAAATTGGTGGAAACCTCTATCCTAGTGCTTCCCACACCTTGGAAAAAGGATGGTGTTTGATATTTTTTTTTGAAGAATTTCTCATTGACAGTAAGCCTGCATATGTATGCAAACTACTCCAAAACCCTTGGTTCCATGCTGTCTTGGTAAACCCATGCACCATTCGATGTTGAAATGTTGGAGACTCATTGTGGGAGGTTGAAATAGGTCTACACAATCCTAGAGTTGAATTAAAAAATTGTGTTAATTCCTTTTTTTGAGGGTTTAGACTAAGGTACTAGTGGAAACAAGCCTTGAATTACATGATTCTTGGTGTCTAGCACTTGATTTGAACTATGTGCATTTGGAAAACCTTGAAGTATATTGAAACAAGCCTAGATAAACTAGATGGCCCTCATTCCATGTTGAATTCAATTATTGAGTGCAATTAGATTGCTGCCCCCCTCGTTCAGGCTTAGGGTCACACTGCCTAGAGTAGACTAATGTGTACATTTGAATCCTTTGTATTGAAATCTTGTTTGGAGAGATTCTAGGTTGTTGTTTTGAGTCCTTCTCCTTTGCATCATATTGTTATCAAAGCCAATAAAGACAAAATTTGGTTTGGTGAATTGAATACGAGCAAAGTTACCTCTAAGAGGAAATGCTGTTGAAAGAGAAATAGAAAGGTTGGTAAAAGAGATGGGAGAAAAAATTTCCCAAGAGATGAGAGAAATGAAAATAAGTATTGATGCAATGCTTATAGTAGTTGAGACAAATTAGAGAAGAGGTGTGATCATAGTAGATTTGAGTGATTAGGAAGAAGAAATGGATGAAGATAATCCACAACAAGAACCCCATGAAGAAAGAGATGTAGAAGAGTTGAGGATGGAGAGACTACTAAAAGAAGTCAGAGGTGAGGGTTCCAAATTGAATATGGAATTCCCAGTGTATTCCGGTAGCCTAAACAATGAGGTACTTCTTGATTGGATTGGAGAACTAGATAAATATTTTGAATTTGAAGATGTGCTAGAGGAACAACAAGTGAAGTTGGATAGAAAAAAATTGAAGGGCCATGCATCCCTTTGGTGGGACTATGTGCAAGAAGAGAGAAGGAAGAAGGGAAAAGAAAAGATCACCTCTTGGGATGGAATGGTGGCAAAGTTGAAAGGTAAATTTCTGCCTAGTGATTATGCCATGCAATTGTATAGGAAAATCCAAAATTTGGAACAAAAAGACATGGACGTAAAGACCTATACTGAAGAATTATAAAAATTGAGTATTAGATCAATCCATATGGAAGAGGATGTTGATAAGGTTGCAAGGTATTTGAATTGACTGAAATATAGTCTAGAAGATGAACTAAGTCTCACAAGTCCTATAATGGTAAAAGAATGCTGCCAACTAACCATAAATGTTGAAGACAAGTTGAGGAGATAAGAGAAACAAAACAAAGGTAGGGGAAGGACCTTTAGAGGAAGAGGGTCATTTGTTGGGAGAGGATAGTTCCAAAGGTATCAAGGAGAGACAAGTAATGCTCAAGAACAAACCTCTGATTCAAGGGGTAGTTTTAGGGGAAGAAGATCAAATTTTAGGGGCAAATTTGGGAGTAGAGGAGGATCGAGTGGATTCACTAGAAAGTGTTATAAATATAATATATTTGTAGGCCATCAAGTATGGAAATGCATTGAAGAGTAGTCATCTACTTCTTTTAGGAGTGAGAGGAGAAATCAAGTGGCACAAGGTGGAGATGCTAAAAGTGTAAATTCTTCACCACTCATTGAAGAACCAAAAGTTGGAGAGTCTTTGCTAATGAGGAGAACCTTGATCAAAGTGCCCATGGAGAAGGAACCACCCCAAAGAAAATCACTCTTCAGAAGCACTTGCAAAAACCAAGGTAAATTTTTTCAGGTTGTCATTGATTCTGGTAGTACTGATAACTTGGTTTCTATTGAAATGGTAGATAAGTTAAAATTAAAAATATTACCCCATGCCACTCGATATAAGGTCTCATGGCTAAAAAAAGGGAAAAAAGTGTTAGTGAATGAGCAAAGTTGGATAGAATTCCAACTAGGAAGATATAAGGAAATTTTCTTATGTTACATCATTCCCATGGATGTTTTCCATATGCTTGTAGGTAGACCATGGAAATATGATAGGAAGGAAATCCATGATGGTAGGAAAAAACACCTGTGTCATAGAGAAGGATGGGGTCTCTTACACTTAGACACCTTTGAAAGATGAAAGCTAAGAACAACAAGTGGGATCTAGTGTGATGATTGTAGGAGGGAAAGAGTTCATCAAGACCATGTAAGAGGAGAAAATGGGCTTTGTAATCATATGTAAACCTAAATATGTTGTGACAACAGTAAGGATGGATGATTTTCCTTTGGAGATCCAATATTTTCTCAAGAAACATGCTGATATAGTGGTAGATGAGATCCAAAACTAATTTCCTCCAATCAAGGATATAATTTATCACATTGATTTCATACCAGGGGCTAGTTTTCCTAATAAAGCAACATAAAAAATGACACCACAATAGAATGAAGAGATCAAGAAGCAAGTGCAGGAGTTGCTTGATAAAGGGCTGATAAGAAAAAGTATTAGTCCCTACATGGTTCCCACTTTTCTAGCACCCAATAAGGGAGGAGATTGGAGGATGTGCACTGATTCAAGATCCATAAATAAGATCACAATCAAGTATAGGTTCCCCATTCCAAGGATTGAATATTTTATGGATTTTATAAGTGGAGCAAGCTACTTTTCCAAGATAGACCTTAAGAGTGGGTATCACCAAATCAAAATTAGGTAAGGTGATGAATGGAAGACATCATTTAAAACAAATGAATGACTCTATGAATGGCTTGTAATTCCTTTTGGTCTCTCCAATGCACTGAGTACTTTCATGAGATTCATGAATCAAGTGCTCAAACTTTTCATTGCTAAGTTTGTAGTGGTTTATCTTGATGGAATTATTTTTTTCAGTTCTAGTAAACAAGAGTACTTACATCATTTGGATTTGGTATTAAGAATATTGAATGAAGAGAAACTAATGATTAATCTGAAAAAGTGCAAGTTTCTAAAGATAGATCTACTATATCTTGGGTTTGTGATAAAAAAAGGCACATTGAAAACAGATCCTAGCAAAGTTGAAGCAATATTTAATTGGCATTCACCAAAGCTAGTTGCTAAGGTAAGAAGTTTTCATGGCTTAGAAATATTTTATAGGAAAATTATTAGGAGGTTTAGTCATGTGTGTGCACCCATAATAGACACCATAAAGGGAGATAAGAGAAATAAGTTTGTTTGGATTGAGGAGGTTGAAAAAAGTTTTTAGTATTTGAAGAAAAGGGTAGCAGAGCAACCTATATTGGCTTTACCAGATTTTAATAAGGTCTTTTCCATTGAGTGTGATGCTAGTGGTTATGCTATAGGTGTTGTAGTTAGTCAAGAGAATAGACCCATTTCTTTCTTTAGTGAGAAACTGAATGAAGCCAAAAATAAATACTCTTCCTATGACCCAGAAATGTATGCTATGGTGCAGTATTTGAAAAAATGGAGCCATTATCTACTTACAAAGGAGTTTATAGTCTTTACTAATAACCATGCTCTCCAATTCTTAAACACTCAAGAGAAACTCAATCATAGGCATATCAAGTGGGTATAATTCTTGCAAGGTTTCACTTTCACCATTAAGCATAAGAAGCGACAATCAAATAAAGTTGTTGATACTTTAAGTAGGAGAGCTCTTATGGTGCAAGAAATTCAATTGAAAAGTGTGGGAGTTGAATAATTAAAAGGTATGTATGCTGATGATACAAATTTTAAGGAGATATATGAGTTTTGCTTGCAGCCTCATAATAGAACCAATGTAAAATGGTTGGATTTTCTGATTCAAGATGGTTTTCTATTCAAAGGGGCACAAATTTGTGTACCTAAGTGTTCAATGAGAGACAACTTGATAAAAGAAAAGTATTGTGGTAGTCTTGCAAGTCATTTTGGCCTTGATAAGACCTTGGAGTAGTTAAGAAGGCACTATTTTTGGCCTAAAATGCAATCTGATGTAAGGAAGTTTGTTGAGAAATGCACTATTTGTCAAAGGGAAAAGGGAAGTAGCACCAATATAGGGTTGTATCAGCATCTTCCTATCCCTCATAGGCCTTGGGAGTCAATTATCATGGATTTTGTAATGGGGCTGCCAAGAACACAAAGAGGTTTTGACTCAGTCTATGTTGTGGTTGACCGGTTCTCCAAGATGGCTCATTTCATCCCTTGTAAAAGCACCAATGATGCATCATATATTATAGGTATATTCTTCAAGGAAGTGGTGAGAATTCATGTTTTTCCTCTCAGTATTGTTTTAGACAGAGATAATAAGTTCATTATGCATTTTTGGAGGACCTTGTGGAAGAAACTTGGCACCAACCTCAGTTTCAGTTCTGCGTATCATCTCCAAACTGATGGGTAGAGTGAGGTGGTTAATAGAAGCTTGGGAAACCTCTTAAGATTCCTCTCTATAGAAAATTCTACTTAGTGGGATCTGGTCTTTCCTCAGGCATAATTTTCCTACAATGATTCTATGAACAAGAGTATTGGAAAGAGTCCTTTTCAAGTAGTGTATGGTTTGTAGCCTAGAGGGGTATTTGAATTGAGGGATATCAGTGAAATGGAAAGGCCAAGTGATGAAGGAGAACAATTTTTTGTTTCAATGTAAGAGATCCATCAACAAGTTAGGGAACACTTCAAAGTAGTGGTGATAAGTATAAATAAAAGGGCAGATATGAAGAGGAGAGAAGTTTTTCTTTAAAAAGGTGCAATGCACCCATATTATTAGGGGTAAATGCTTTTGACCGAATCTATGAACTGGGTACAAGAAACCACAAGAAACAACCAAACCCATGAGCACATTGGCCCAGCGAAGGCACAAGGCCTGTGAGCACTTTGGCCCAACAAGGGTTTGAACCTTGGTGGCTGTCACTACAACCAAGCGACTTGACCACTGAACCACACCCTTATCGGTGAAGAGGAGAGAAGTTTATTTCAATTTTGGGGATTTGGTTTTATCCCATCTCAAAAAAAAAGAGATTTCCAAAGGGCCAATACTCCAATTTGTAGATGAAAGAGATAGGGCCTTACAAGATTGTGCACAAATTTTCAAACAATGCATATGAAATTGAGCTACCCCAAGGTTTTGGTATTTCTCCCATATTTAATGCTTCTAATTTTCACCCTTTCAAAGGGGATGTTTTTTCAAATGATGAAGTAGGTTCATCTTCATTCTCATATGTTGAATGGGTTCAAGATCTTCCACCTAACAAGCCTATGGAGTTGGAGTGTATCATTGATACCAAAGAACTCAAGAAGACAAGGAACAAGGCATATATGCAATATTTGGTCAAGTGGAAGGGTATTCCCATTGAATATGCAAAATGGATGACTGAAGGGTACATTCTCAAGCATGGTTACACTGTTGCAGACCTTAATTCAAGTGGAGCTTGAATTTTTTCTCTGGGGAGTATGGTGCAGGGGCACCTTGATACACCTGCTGGGAAAAATTGTTGCAAATGTTGATAAGCTTTGGTTTTTGGTTTCATTGGAGTCAATAAGGTAATTTGAGACCATTTTGAGTCAATTGGAGTCATTTTAGCATTTTCTAGCATGTTTTGGAGTCATATTGTAAAAATTGCAAAAGTTGCTGAAAGTTGTCAAAAATGTTGTCAAAAGTGCAAATGATGTAATTAGAGTTAGAAAAAAGGTGGTTGGTTGGTTTTTCTAGTTGGAAATGGTTGGGAAATGATAAATATTCCTTGTAACATCAACCTCAAAAGTTGGGAACCTTTGAATGAGAATAACATCATTTTTCCATGTCAAACATTGCAATTTTTTGTAAAGAAATCGACTGTATTCTGCTTGGTATGGCCTTGCTGGTGAAGTAGGAAGTTGAAGGAGTGTTTTAGCTTCTCAATGATTTTTTTATCATATTTCATCATGTTTAGTAAAATATATTTCAATTTGTGTGAGAATAGGTCAAACCTTGCCTAGGGTTTTCAGGAAACAATAAAAAATGGATGGGAAAATTTTCCACCAATAAGAACTCACAAAAATTGGTGGAAACCTCAGTCCTAGTGCTTCCCATGCCTTGGAAAAAGGATGGTGTTGGATATTTTGTTTTGAAGAAGTTCTAATTGATAGTAAGCCTACGTATGTATGCAAACTGCTCCAAAACCCTAGGTTCCATGTTGTCTTGGTAAACCCATGCACCATTCAATGTTGAAAAGTTGGAGAATCATTATGGGAGGTTGAAATAGGTCTGCACAATCCTAGAGTTGAATTGAAAAAATGTGTTTTCCTTTGTTTGAGGGTTTGGACTAAGGTACTAGTGGCAACTAGCCCCGAATTGCATGATTCTTGGTGTCTAGCACTTGATTTGAACTATGGACATTTGGAAAAACCTTGAATTATGTTGAAAAAATCCTAGATACACCAGATGGCCCTCATTCCATGTTGAATTCAATTATTGAGTGCAATTAGATTGCTACCCCCTTCATTCAGGCTTAGGGTAAAATTTCCTAGAGTGGACTAATGTGTACATTTGAATCCTTTGTATTGAAATATTGTTTAGAGAGAGTTTAGGTTGTTGGTTTGAGTCCTTCCCTTTTGCATCAGTGTTAAATAGACTACTAAAATTGAGTGGATGGAGGGATGAGAGGTCCATGAGATTCAAGTGATTGGGGTTGGATGGTGTCACTATGTTGGATAGTGTTAGGATTTTAGAGTGGAATTATGGATATGGAGTGGATGATGGCCTCATGAATAACAACCTTAGACGGTTGAGTGGGGTGATATGAATTCATAACTTTATGATTTGGATTTGTGGTGATTTATTTGCTAGGGTTACTTGGATGAATTTTAGAGTGATAAATATAAATGGTTTAGATTTAGATGGAGGATTAGGATTATTGCTTAGATGATTAGGATTTTATGGATCATTAGGATTAGGTGGAGGATTATAATTAAATGAAGGATTATGATTATAGATTGGAGGATTTTAGGATAAAGGATCTATATTATGGTTGGAGGTGATGGGGGTGTTGTACAAAGATTGAGATTTGGATATGGATAAGGGAGAAGATGGAGGTACAAATGTTGCATGAGAGGGAATTGTGAGATATAGATTTAGAGAGATATAGATGGGGGATAGGATGGATTTTATTTATCAAAGGTAGGATAATATTGACCAATAGATATTGGAGATGTGATGGTATGGCTTGTGTTAGCCATTGCTTGGAAAAAAAGAATTTGATTGTGGATAGGTGAGTGGTGGAAGCTTGGAGAAAGTTTTCCATTGATGATCACTCAAGGTGGTACACAAGAATCTCATTATCATCATAGGGATCATATTTTAGTTGGTAAACAAGACTGGCCTCATCATCATAATCATTGTGATTGGATTTATTTAAAATAATTTTATCTAAGGTTTTCATAGTGATTGGTTTACTCTTGATTATCATTTTTAGCTTTGTTGGGGTAGGGTATGGATTCATGATGTTAGATTGGGTAGGGATGGATGAAGGGAAATTATAATATATTAGATGAGGAATATTTTTTTTAGATGGCTGGAAAAGATTTAGAATTTATTGGATTAGGATATGGTTGAAGTAGGAATAGTCAATTAAGGTTGATTAAATTTTGGATGGAGATTTGGATTTAGACTTGGATTAGAATATGTTGGGATGGAGGGATAATTGATGAAGTTGGATGAAAATTTAGATTTTTATTTTTATTTTGGAGGAGTGTAGAAATTAGGAGAATGGATTATAAATAGATTGGGGATTCAAAAAAATGATACTTAAGGATGAGGGTGGATGAAATTGTATTCAAATTTAAAAGGAATAGGTTGGGTTAGGATGTTGGATTTTGGATGGGGAGTTGGTTCAATGTTTTGGAATAGATAATTAGATTAGATAAATTTGGGGTAATTTTTATGGATTAATTATTCTATTTGGGGGATGAATAAGGTGTTTGAAGAAAATATTGGCTGGTTGATTTAGGATGAAATTTTTTCTTGCTTTCAGGGGAGAATTTGAAAGCACACAAAAAATATAAAAATTGATTGAGGGGGATTTAAATTGATAGGTATGCACTAGTTTTTCAAAAGAAGACAAACCAAGACTTTGTTAATCCTATATTATTAAAGTGGGAGTTACAGATAGTGTGAGCCCACAACACAAAGCTAATATTATTTACCTATGAATGGATAGAAATTGAATTCAAGTTCAAGTACCACATATACACCCCTTACCTTAGAGGACAAGGTCTTTCTAAAGGTTAGCTCTATCTAAAAACATGGAGGAAATTTTGAGTAACTTCAGGGGGTGATCCACTTCCCTTGCATCATATTAAGTGATAGCCTAAATATATTAAGCTAGGATGAACAAGGTTGCTAGGGATTCGATAAAATACATCAAGGGTACATGAGGTAAAATTTATCGATGAAAGGGAAAAATACCAAATAGATGAGAGGAGAGGGTAACCCGCTCTCCACTTTCACTTCCCCAAGGTATATTTTTCTTTTTCCAAGAGGGGTTTATTCAGTTCACTCCCATACTTCTTTTACTCCTTTAGAATACAAGAGATGAGGTCATCCCCTAGGGTCATGAAATACCTAGGAAAGATTCCTAGAATGAATAATACAAGTTTTTTTGTCACCCAAGATTGCATGAAGTTCAAGGGGAGAGCATACAAACATTGGGTTCCTTGGGATAATAATGAAAATAAAAGAGAGTAAGTGATGTTTTTGATCCTCAAGATCATTCAATGGTGTAAGAGGAGAGAATAAACATAACTCACCTAAAGAAATGGGAATTAACCTTTATAAAATGAAGTTTGCAACTAAGATTATTCAAATGATAAGGCCTTTGAAAAACTTAGCTTCAATGCAAATATGTTAGTAGTTTCACAAAAATGTCTTGGACTAACAAAGATGGTTGCACTCAAATAAGATTAGCAATAAAAACTAAACCCCCAAACACAATTAGAGAAAAACATTTCCAAATAAAAAATGGAGATTACCAATGGATTACCTATGATTTCTAATACATTTTAATATTTTTTATTAAAATTGGATGTCATATGAAAAAGTTAGAAGCATTTGAAGTTTCAAAAACATAAAAGTATGAATTTCAAGTGATTTTACCTAATTTTTAGTGTAAATTCTATAAAAATGACTTATTTAATTACATAAATCTATAAATAAACTTCCCAATACTTATAAGAAGTTGAAAATATGATTAGTAGATCAAATATTATGCTATTTTTGTAAAATGCATTGGTTTAGGTGTACAGGAAATGATGTATATTATCGACACCAATTTATGAATTAAAAGCACTAATATATGAAGTGGACATGCTAAGATATGATATATAAGTGCTAATGTATGGTGGAAGTATGAAAACATAGTGCAAAAGCACTAATTTTTTAGAAAACTTGTTGAAACATAGTGTGGAAGTGTGATTCTAGAAATGGAAGTGCTAAAACATAGTACATATGCAAATTTATAGAAATGAGAGTTCTAAAACATAGTGGGGAAGTGTAGATGTATGAGTAAAATAACTAAAACATAGTTTTTAAGTATGGTTTTGGAAAAAGAAGAGCTAAAACATAATGTAAAAGCATGATTTTGGAAACAAAAGTGCTAGAAAACAATGCAAAAGTGTAGTTCTAGAAACAAAAGTGCTAAAACACTATGTGAAGGAACAATTTTGAAAATGTAAGTTCTAAAACATAATGTGAAGATGCAATTTTGGAAATAAAAGTGCTAAAAAATAATGTAAAAGTGTGGTTCTAGAAACACATGTGCTATTTAACACAATGTGAAGGTGTATTTTTAGAAATGTAAGTGCTAAAAAACTATGCAAAGACACATTTTTGAAATGCAAGTGCTAAAAAATAGTGCAAAAGTGCAGTTATAGAAGAGCTAAAACATAGTGTAAAGTGTAATTTTGGAAACAAAGTGCTAAAAAAAAATGAAAAAGAGTAGTTCTAGAAACACAAGTTCTAAAACAATGTGTGAAGGAACAATTTTGAAAATGCAAGTGCTAAAACATAGTGTGAAGATTCATTTTTGGAAACAAAAGTGCTAAAACTAATGCGAAAGTGTGGTTCTAGAAACACATGTGCTAAAACATAATGTGAAGGTGTATTTTTAGAAGTACAAGAGCTAAAATACTATGCAAAGACACAATTTTTGAAATGTAAGTGCTAAAACATAGTGCAAAAGTGTAGTTAGAGAAATGCAATTGTTAAAACATAGTGCAAAGGTATAGTTTAAAAAATCCAAGTACTAAAGCACAATGTGAAGATGTGGTTTTCAAAATTCAAGTGCTAAAACATAGTGTAGAATCACCATTCTAGAACCCTGACCAAAAAAATCACAAAAAATAAAGAAAAATGACGGGGTTAGAAAACTAGGTGTGCCAAAATGAAGATAAGTAAATGAACAAGGGAAACAAAGAATTTAAATGCATATAAATGGAACATTTCACCTTTTTTCTCTTCTTTCTCCTTGGATTGAACATAAGAAGATTTGCACCTAATAATCTCTTTATGTGATCCTTTTATGTATGGAATGAATGGTAAAATGTGGTTTGAAATCAAAAGCATGATAGTAGAGTTGAGATGATGAGAGATCAAATAGATAGAATAAGGATAGGATACTGAAAGATTAGATGGGAAATGCAACATCATAATGCTATGATAAGAGTGGATACTCAAATGAGATGAGAGGTCTCCAATTTATAAATTTTCCAAGAGGGAAATTCAAGGCTCAGATGCATTGGTTAATGGATGGTTGAAATTTATTGAGGATTAGGGTTTGGATTGAGGATTGTGTGGATTTAAATATTATGGTAAATGTTAATGAGAATTAATTAGTCTAAATAAATAAATAAAGTAGGTATTAATTAATTGATTTAGTTGGATTATATGGGGGATAAGGTTTAAACACAATTAAATAAATGTAAATTTATTTAATTAAAGTTGAGGGATAAAGATAAAGGATAAATTTTTAAATAAAAAGGGTAAAAATTTATTTCCAAAATATTAGTACAAGAGACAAAAGCATAAAAGACCCACCAAAGGTCCAAGGTACAAAATAGAGCAATCAAGCAATCCCCAAGAAACATCTCATATCTTTCATAACGAGATCCTCCAACAACTAGGAAAGGTCCATTGAAAGGCTTCCCCAGTCATCCACATTCCAAGTTCCTATCTACTGATTAGATGCCCATTTAGCCAAACTATCAACCACCTTATTCCATTCTCGGGGAATATGACAAAAGGTGACAAAGTCCAAAGCCCCTCCCAAAGAGATGACCTACTTTACCACCAAGGCTAGTTTCCAAGACACATCATCCAATTGGTGTTTATTCAACATGTGAACCACAATCTTTGAGTCCAACTCACAGATTATCCTTTTCCATCCAAGAGAACACACATGTTGCAATGCCAAAATAATATGACAAGCCTCCATAAATTTGTTGGTCTTTCAACCTCTATACATTGAAAAGAAGAACACAACTACCCTTGAACTATCTTGTCTAATACCACTGAACCTAGCATGCCTAGGGTTACCTCTTGAAGATCCATCAATGCTAATTTTCAATACCCCATGAGGAGGAGGTGACCAACAACCACATTTGTGGATCTTCCCTTTCAAAAGCAACCCTAGCCTAGATTGGCGGTACTCCTATCACATTTAGAAAGCCCCAAAGTTTGGGCCACACCCATACCACTTGGGTCCATCAGGATAGAAAGGTCACACTTAGCTGCTAAAGTCTTCTAAAGAACACCCAAATTACTTTGCCATAGCTTCCACGTCTGAATCTTCTTATCTTGAAAAATCCTATGGTTTCATTCCAGCCATATATTCCAAATAATCAAACTTGGACCAAATTTCCAAGCAATTTGAAGGAACGAGGTCTTAATAGGAGACACCCCCAACTCATCCTAGAAGTTAACCAAAGAAGAGAAATGATTGTATGGATTGTTCTAGACCCCCACCAGGAATGCCAAATCATTTTAGCAAAGGGATATTGTAAAAATAAGTGCACAACACACTCTTCATTTTGTTACACATAACACAGATAGAAGGATCATGAATTCCTCTCTTCTATAAATTATCTCAAGTGAGGTATTTGGGTAAAAGCACAAAGCTATGTCACACTTTCAGCCAAATATATAGTTTCGAGCGAAACCACATGGCCGATTACATGGCACATAGGTTTTGACCAAATAAGTTTCACCTGAATCCCAAAAAATCAAAATTTTCCTTTTCCCACTTTGAAATTGGCTTTGAAATTGGATTTTTTAATGTGCAAGGTTTCTATAGAAAGGGTTTTGATAGAGACTATTTCTATAGAAATGGTTTCAGTTGAAACCCTTTTTATAGAAACTGTTTCTACCGAAACTATCTATGTGGCATCCTAGTTGGCAGCCAACTCAACTTTTTTTAGAATTTTCTAAAACTTTCAAATTTAGTTAAGTATTTCTTTAGTCAGAATAATTTTTTTTTTTAATTTTTAAAAACACCCTTTTGTAGAGATCAGAGTGATGAATTTGAATATGTAATTTTTTTAAATATTTTGATTAGTTTTAATATATTTTATTTTTAAAATAATGCAAGTAGGTTGTTAAAGTTAAAAAAGAGGCTGATTAGAAATTAAAAAAATAATAGTAAATCACATTAATTTAAAAAAAATATATATGGGGCACAAGAGGAGAGAGTCTTCTTCAAAAGGGTATAATTTTTTTTTTTAAATGATTAAAAAAATAGACAATAGTTGATGGCCCGTAAAAACTGTTGAATTCTGACAAGTTTGACTTTAAAAGGTTATTATGAGAAAAATATACATCAATTTTTTTTTTTTTTTCCATGCACAAGATATTGAAGTTACCTATTTGGAGAAAAAAAAATTAGGGAGAAATGAAGTATTTTTCAATTTATTTCTTGATGGCCCGTGAAGTCACTTTTTTCTAAAATTTTCAGCATTCCAAAATTTATTCTTAAATTGATTAAAAAGTAATGAATTTTTCTTTTTTTTAAATCTAAAAAATTATAGGAATAAACTTCATCAAATTTTTTATATTTCATTAGTTGGGTATGTGCAGGATCATGATCGGCCAAAAAGTGACAATGGGGAAAAAATTACATTTTTCATCAACCCAAAAACGCGAAAATGTCAAGTTGACTTTTTTGTGGCTTGGGTGTCAGTATACACCTCCAAAGCAATGCCCAAACCAAGATTTCCATATCGGATATCCGATTTGAGGCAAATACATATATACATATTTCAGGCCTATTAAAATCACTTTACACATTCACAAGCCATGTGCACACAGTGAGGAGGTTCTTCGCATAATAGATATCCGATTTAGCCGATATCCGTTTTGAAAAGGTTAGATTTTAGATTTTTCTTTGCTTTGATCAAATTTTGAATTAGATTTGTATAATTTCAATTAGTTTTTTATGGATTTGTTTTTCAAAATAGGGCTTTTGATTGAATTTTTATGAAAAAATTGAGTTTAGAATGGATTTTGATTAAAAATGAATGTTTTTTATGGATTTTGATTTAAAAATAGTGTTGTTTATGTATTTGTATTAAAAATTAGAGAATTTTATAGATTTTTGTTAAAAAGTAGGGTTTTTTTTGGATTTTTTTTAAAAACTAGGGTATTTTTACAATATTTTCATTTATATTGTCTAATTTCAATTAGATTAATTAGTTTTTAACTTTAATTAGGCATTATGACTACTAAGAATGAAATTGTAAATGATCCACCACCTAAGAATGAAAATGCACAAATCCCAAATGATCCACTAGTTGAGAATGAAAATGCACAAATGCCAAATGCTCTACCACCTCCACAACCATCAATTGAAGAATTAATTGGTGAAAAATTGCAGCAATTGAGGGGCATTTATGAAGTTTATACAAGAATCCCTTGATTATCCAAGATGTCAAACACATTGAAGGAAATAATTAAAAATATAGAAACCCTCTCCACCCAACATAATGCCTTTCATTTGTGGCGAGAAGACATGAGGGAATATTATGCATGTGGATTGTTTTATGATGATGTGAAAGATCTCGGAATAACCAAAGCCCAAATAGCCTCTTTATTTGTTAAACATCACACTGGTTTTCTAGTTAATGTTAATAAACCAAAAATTTCTATAAAATGGTGCACGCATAGGGACATTATAGATAACTTTTGGGATCGTTGGTGTATGGTTTTTGATAAACCGCCGAACAACAATGTGATATACCATTTTACTTTATTTAAAAATTATATGTTGAGTTTGTGTTAGGGTATCATGTCAATTACTTTGAAATTAAACCCTTCCAAGGTGTTGGTGGAGGTATGCCCCAGGATAGACCAGGGGTAGTTAGAGTAGTCCCACACCCATATGTTCCCCCTCCTCCCCTTCCTCCACCACCTCCAGTATATCATACAAATATTATGCAGGATGTGGCCACATAGACTATCCAGGCTATTCACTTTTGAGTGGTCTTTTGGTTTTACATGCTTCTATAGTAGCTCAGCTACATTCTGGTGATGTTGGCGATGGATCGAGTGCTGCTCCATCATCCTCATCAAGTCCACATATTTGTGTGCCACATACTTGCTCCATGTGTCACCAGATATGCTTGGGTCCTTTTGTACAACCCGCCGAGCATTCCTTGGACACTTCTGATTATGACCTCCATGATGTGGACATTATAGATTAGACGTAGGGGAGTGGAGCACACCCTATAGAGTCCTCTCCTACTAGAGAGGGGGACATTGGAATAGTGACATAGGTAAGATTTAAGTTGTAAATTCATAACTTGCATTTGTTTTTAAATGAATATTAATAAGAGATAGTATAATGTACTAATATTTATTTACATGGTCTATTTAACAGTTGATGTCTAAGGAGGAGCTCACATAGGTGACTGATAGCACCCTTAGGGCCATTTCATTTGGCCTTGACACACACACAATATATATTTTCACGCTCACTTGTTTACATTTTTTTATTATATATATGTGCTTGTCATTTGAATTGTCATTAATGAAATTATATAATAAATTATATGTTTATCTTATTTTCCTTTTGTAGGAAATACCTAGTGCGAGTGAGGTGCAACCTTTTACAGATTATGGAAGTGCAATGTTAGATAAGGGGAAGGTAATTGAACTCAAATTTGATTGAATTGAGATTTTTAAGATCTTATAATGATTATACATACATCGACATAGATTGGTAGTTTCATATGTACTTGTCATTTTTATGTACAGGAAATTATGAGCTATATGTTGTTGACAATTGCCACAATGCCTGAAGGAGTAGGTATTGGAACACTTCAAGGAGTAGGTGTTGAAACACCTCAAGGAGGAGGTGTCAAAACACCTAAAGGAGATAAAGAAAAAAATCAACCTAAAGAGGTATGTCTTTATTTTATTTTGTGTTTGGTATTTATATGTTCCTATTACCGACAATTGTATGCTAACTTGGATCAATTTTATATTTTTGTTCACATATATAGATTGACATTACAAAAGTTGGTTCGATTGGTTCTTTGAGAGGGGCATATTCTAGGACTCCTGACCCTTTGAAGAGACAAATATTTTAGGTAATCAAGATTTCAATTTTAGAGTTCAATTATAATTCAATGTATATTGATTTTGATATTAATTATTCAATTTTAAATTATATAGTATAACTAATCTCAATTGTGGTTTGAATTTTTCTTGTGCAACTACCTTCAGAGCCAACGAGTGCTTCAAAGAGGCTACATTTTAATGATCCACCAGTAGTTTAGGATGAGATATACATTTTGGCATGTAAATTTTGAATAGACATCAAGATGGCATATGCCACATTTTGTAAAACTTTGTTTGAGTTGGCGTTGATGCCATTTTTGTATATGGAGATACACTCAAGATTATTGGATAATTTGATATATAGAAGTTGACAATAAAAATTTAATTTCTTCCTCATGTGCATGATTAAACTCTTTGAAAATTTAATCAAGTGAGCAATGGTTAAATATCAATGTACAATAACTCATAAAAAAGAATGGTTGCATTATGTAGTTTATATTCATATCGCTGATTACATTGCATTGCACATCTTTCAAACTCAAAGAATTACTTCACATTGCATAACTAACAACTAGATACTGATAGATGAAAAAATTTCAATTACAATATATATTTACAAAGTCAACCTAAGCAGTTATGCAATTACTTCACATTACATAACTAATAACTAGGAGTAGCTGTCAATTGCATTTGCTTGTCATGGAATTTTATGAGACCACATTTATTTGAGGCATTTTTTCAAATAGTTCACTATCTTGTCTATGCTACCACATTTTTCATACATGTGTACCAAATCTTTTTATCAAACAGTTCACTGGCTTTTTGTTATGGCTAAAAGCCTAAAACAAGTGCTTTTAAACAAGCTATGGATTGATGTAGAGTGGGGGTGAAAACATATGTGAAAAATACCCTTGAATCCTTTGGACCAAATTTGAGAACCAATAACATACCCCTGTCCTAGGCTAGTGAATTAGCCCTCTTTCACAAAGTGAGTGCCCTTTAAACACTTGATCTTCACAAGAACACCCCAAACAATCTTGAGTTGTGTCATAAATGATGCAGACCTTGGAGATCAACTTCAAATAAAAAATACAAGATGATCAAACCAAAATCCAAAGCAAATTCAAAAGAACTTCACAATTCCACTTGTTAGGTACATTCTTTCTACCAGCAGTGCCAAAAAACTTCAAGGGACTTTTCACCCAAATTTCCCAAAAGACTTGTCAATTAAATGATGGATTTAGACACCTATTAAGGACTTACACAACATACTTCAAGATCAAATATAACTCCTTTGGACTAGTTTAGACTTCCAATACACTCACCATGGGAAAATCAAGGAAAAGAGGTCAATTTAACAAGAGAAGTACCCTTCAAACTTATCCAATCACCTTTAAACCTTGGGGAAGAAAATTAAATGGCCAAAAACCATAAAATCCACCACTAGTTTGCACTTGTACAGTCAGAAACACTCCCAACTCAAAAAAACCTCCTTTTCTAATGCAAAAACAAGGGTTTTGTCAAAATCTTCATTCCCAGGCTTGAATAAACAAATAAATGGTCCAAACACCTTTCATAGGGTCTTCCTTGACATTTTAAATGTTTACAAACTCAACTTCATCAACATTTCATTGAAAAGCACTTCAAAACCATCACTTTTCAAGGGAAAATTTGCATTTCTAGCCCCAAGGCATCACACAACCACCACAAGAATGTTTTATTCTGATATAAAATGCATTGAGAAATATAAAATAATAAAATTTTCACCAATCCACTAAGTTACAGGAGAAAAAAGTGGGTGGATTGGTCAAAAACTCATTATTTTGCTTTCAAACCCTTCACAAAAGGAAAAACAAGGTATACACTATATTTTTTTGAATTTCTCTTACAAAATAGAAGATTAGAACTCCAAACCAAGTTAAGATAAAATAAAATTCATAAATATTAAACCTCTAAAGATTTCAAATCATGATTGGGTCTATACAGTCTATACAACATCAAACAATTTTGAAAAATAATGAAAACACTTAGAAAATGCACCAAAAAAAATGTGATATTCTTATTGTGTGAGTTTATTACACTTTCAAAAACCTTGATTCAATCATGAGAAGTCCTCTTATAACATTTACAAGCCATAAACACCTTCAAACCAACCAACTTGCACCTAATTACCCTTTAAATGACTCTAATTTTGCATATCAACAAAAAATTGACAACATTTGCAATTATTGAACTTTTAAGACTATAAATACCTTTAGAAACCTGAAATATGGTAATTTAGACCTTATTTAACCCTTATTAAAACTTATAGACTCAAAAACAACAAAATCCCTTCACTTACCCAATTTGACATCTTTGACAATTTTGAAAATTCTTTCAAGTTGTAGAAAATCTTGTTCTACAACTTGTATGACCTAACCGACTGCTCCATCACATCCGAATGGTTAAATTTAGGTTAGGAATGGTCCTCTTTCACACCCAAATAGGCCGAAGTAGTTCGAGCTACTTTCAATCGGCGAAATCCCTTAAGAGTCCAAAGTGCAAAAGGGCAACAATCTTTGATGGACTGTTTCTCAAAAACTATGATGCCTAAAAATTTTTTGTTTGAGGCTACGAGATCATGTTGGGCCCCTCTACAATAACCTCTCTCGGTTTTTTCTATCTCGGAGGTGTTTTTCCGTGGTGGCAAGTTTTTAGTTGAGGGAAAAGTTGTTAGATGCAAGCAGTGTAAAGTTGCAAAGTGGTGTAACTTTCATTCAGCAACTCATACGACCAAACAAACTATTCCAACACGTCTGGATGGGTACATTTACACTAGGGATGGTCCTATTTTTCACCCAAATACGCCGAATCACTCCGAGCTACATTGGACCGATGATTTCCCTTAAGAGTCGAAAGTGCTAAAAGACAACAATCTTTGAAGGGATATTTCTCATAAACCATGACATTTACAGACTCTCTGTTTGAGGATATGGGATCGTGTTTGGCCCATCTACAATAACCTCTCTTGGTTTTTTCTATATAGGAGGTGTTTTCCCGTGGTGGCAAGTTTTCAGTTGAGGGGAAAGTTGTTAGATGCAAGCAGTGTAAAGTTGCAAAGTGGTGCAACTTTCATTCTACAACTCATACGATCAAACAAACTATTCCAAAACGTCTGAATGGGTACATTTATGCTAGGGATGGTACTCTTTTGCACCCAAATACGCCAAATAACTCTAAGCTACATTGGACCGACAATTTCCCTAAGAGTCCAAAGTGCTAAAAGGCAACAATCTTTGAAGGGATATTTCTCAGAAACCATGATGTTTACAGACTCTTCGTTTGAGGCTATGGGATCGTGTTTGGCCCATCTACAATAACCTCTCTTAGTTTTTCTATCTCCGAGGCATTTTCCCATGGTGGCAATTTTTTAGTTGAGGGAAAAGTTGTCAAATGCAAGCAGTGTAAAGTTGTAAAGTGGTGCAACTTTCATTCTGCAACTTGTACGACCAAACAGACTATTCCAACACATCCGGATGGTATGTTTACGCTAGGGATGGTCCTATTTTGCACCCAAATACATCGAATCACTCTGAGCTACATTGGACCGATGATTTCCCTTAAGAGTCGAAAGTGCTAAAAGACAACAATCTTTGAAGGGCTATTTCTTGGAAGCCGTGATGTTTACAGACTCTCCATTTGAGGCTATAGGATTGTGTTTTTCCCATCTACAATAACCTCTCTTGGTTTTTGCTATCTCGGAGGCATTTTCCTGTGGTGGCAAGTTTTCAATTAAGGGAAAAGTTGTCAAATGTAAGCAGTGTAAAGTTGCAAAGTGGTGCAACTTTCATTTTGCAACTTGCATGACCAAATGGACTATTCCAACATGTCTAGATGGGTAGGTTTATGCTAGGGATGGTCCTCTTTTGCACCCAAATATGCCAAATCACTCTAAGCTACACTGAACTAGTGATTTCCCATAAGAGTCCAAAGCGCTAAAAGGCCATACCATCTATTGTACAGTCTGTAGCTGGATGGTATGGCCATGTTAGATTTTATTAGGACTATATAAGGTGACTATGTGGGTTTAGAGAGCTGGAAACTTCTATACTTGAGTTGGTGAGTTACCATGCATGGCAAAAATGAGTGAAATTAGGTGAAAAATGGTGGTTACAACTTGCTAATGTCAATGAAACGTGGGGGTAGCAAGATTTAAGGTTGGATCAAGATTGTACAGGTCCTAATAGATGTGTTTGATGAGTTTATAGGGTGGGGAAAGGTTAGAAACATTGATTTCCTTAAAAACCTCATGAAAGTTGCTAAAAATGAAGTTGCACCCAAGTTGGATTTGAGGAGCAAAAGTGGCAAGACAATGTAATTTATTATATATAAATAGAAAATATTACAAAACCTAGTTCAAACAAGCATACCGACAGGAAATAACTAGGAAGAAAACCTTCGGTTGTAGCTCGATTAAGTACAAAAAGTTATTGCAGAATTGTCCCAATAACAGTAACAAAGCATACACCTGAATGACTAATTCAACCTATGAGTTTCCAAAATATAGACCCCTTTACATTTCAAACATACCGTTTATACAATGCCAGAAATTCGACCCATAATTCAAAAAATATCACTGGATATAGATTATGCCCATACATAGTTATGACCTTTTTACATTGTTTCACATTTGAAAATTCAATTTTTACAAAATTTGCCTATTCGAGGCATTCAGGGCACAGTCTTCCACAATAGTAGTATGTTCATGTTTTGGACTGACAAGCGCCTATACAAACCATCAAGGTATCTTAGAATAACCAATCTATATTATTCTAAATGATACAAAATATGATGATATGGTAATGCAAACTATAAAAGACACTTAGAATAACCAATCTATATTGTTGTAATCTGTTGCAAACCTCTCCGAAAGGATCAGAGCTGGCTATTGTTGCAACAGGTCCATGATCAATCATACTAGGAATATCATAAAAATGGGAAAATGAGAAATCTATATTGTCACAATAGAAAAGATGCTTAGACTAACAAATCTATATTAATCTAAACAACCTGAATGATGATGAATTGGTGATGCAAACTATAAAAGATGCTCAGAATAACCAATCTATATTATTCTAAATGACACAAAATATGATGAGATGGTAATGTAAACTATAAAAGACGCTTAGAATAACCAATCTATATTGTTGTAATTTTTTGCATACCTCTTTGAAAGGATAAAAGTTGGCTATTGTTGCAATAGGTCCATGATCAATCGTGCCAAGAATATAGCAAAAATGGGAAAATGAGAAATCTATATTGTCACAATAGAAAAGATGCTTAGACTAACAAATCTATATTAATCTAAGCAACCTGAATGATGATGAATTGGTGATGCAAACTATAAAAGATGCTTAAAATAACCAATCTATATTATTCTAAATGATAAAATATGATGAGATGGTAATGCAAACTATAAAAGGCACTTAGAATAACCAATTTGTATTGTTGTAATTTGTCGCATACCTCTTTGAAAGGATCAAAGCTAGCTATTGTTGCAACAAGTCCATGATCAATCGTGCTAGGAATATCACAAAAATGGGAAAATGAGAAATCTATATTGTCACAATAGAGAAGATGCTTAGACTAAGAAATCTATATTAATCTAAACAACCTGAATGATGATGAATTGGTGATGAAAACTATAAAAGATGCTTAGAATAACCAATCTATATTATTCTAAATGACATAAAATATGATGAGATGGTAATGAAAACTATAAAAGACGCTTAGAATAGCCAATCTATATTGTTGTAATCTATTGCATAGCTCTCGAAAGGATCAAAGCTGGCCATTGTTGTAGCATGTCCATGATCAATCGTGCTAGGAATATCACAAAAATGGGAAAATGAGAAATCTATATTGTCACAATAGAAAAGATGCTTAGACTAACAAATCTATATTAATCTAAACAACCTGAATGATGATGAATTGGTGATGTAAACTATAAAAGATGCTTAGAATAACCAATCTATATTATTCTAAATGACACAAAATATGATGAGATGGTAATGAAAACTATAAAAGACACTTAGAATAACCAATCTATATTGTTGTAATCTGTTGCATACCTCTTTGAAAGGATCAAAGCTGGCTATTGTTGTAGTAGGTCCATGATCAATTGTACCAAAAATATCACAAAAGTGTATACAAAATATCACTATTAAAGATACCTGCATTGCAATAGTATACAAAATATTAGTATTAAATAAAGAACACTAATGAACTTAAGCATAATAAATGTAAGCATTGTACCTTTCATTCTTGAAAATTCTATTCAAGTGTTCCTGAAGGGTCATCTATTTGCTTAAGAGTATCCAATATTGCTTCATGATTAGCATTACTAAGTGTCCATAGTTGTTTTGTCTTTGGTCTGGCATGATGCTTCAACAACTTAACATTTGTTGCCATAACAAGGTGCGAATACATGAGAATGGTTTTGTGTTTCTCGTAGTCTTCAAATGCAGGTATGCCATTCTTTTTAATCATGTATGTTCGCAACCAAGTTCGTGTAACCACAATTGAACCTGTAGGATACATGCAACCATCATCATCTTCCATCAGTTGTGTTAGCTTATGCTTTACCCACACACATTGAGCCAACCAAAAGTATGATCTCTCTTCATTCCCCTGCGGTGCAACAACTGCAAAAACATGCCCTAGCTGTAGTAGATCTAAAAGCTGGTCATAATTAATTGAACTTTCCATTGTGTCATTTGTCATGGTTATTGTTTGAGATAAAGGAGTTAGATACTGTGAAACCCATGCATCTACCCACTCACTTGACTCACATTGATCCCACTCACACTGAATACAACTCTGACAAAAACAAGCTAACTCTTATGTCCAAATGGCCCATGTGCCTACATCTAAGCTTCAAAATGAATGCATCTTTGAAGAATATTTGACTGTATGACAATCCAATCTGCTTCCCACTATACCCTCCTCAACCAACCAAAATAATCTGCACACTATTGAATCAAGTGTCCCTCCATGTGACAATGCTGAACTACACCAATCAACAATAGAACGTGCATCACTAAATTTTGCTCCAAAAATCTTCAATTGCTCCTTAACTAGAGCTCTCTTTAGGCATGCACCTACTCCATCATGCTCCCCTTTCCCATGTCCAGCTTAAAAAAAACTCCAAATATGAGGTAGACCCCTCTCTACATGCATTCTACTAAACCAATAAAACATACGAGCATTCTTGAATTGAACTATGCAATTATCTGACCAAATGAGATGTCGGCCTAGTGCTATATCATGCTCCAGCAAGAACTCAAAAAAATTCTCAAAACAATGTTGGATATACTCGGACGAGTGAGATCTATCATCACTCATATAAAAATGATACTCTCTAATTATCTTTTGATCCTCCTCTATACTATCAGGTGCATGTCTAAACGTTATGTGGATAAAAATAACAATTTGAATGGAATTGTAATATTGAGATTGTACCTCATTTTGTGGTTGTAATGTGTAGTTTTCTGCAAAATCAACCACTGATATAATAGTGCCAATTGGAAAAGAGTCCTTACACATCCTAAATTTTTGATCCAACCACTAAGACCTATGACTATGCCTTGCATACTTGTAGAAAAGATTGTCCTTAAAATTTGAAATAAAATCAGCAACACTAAATTCTTTTGTAACCAACTCACATCTAGAACCTTCACCTCCACTCTGCAAACTATATTTGACTATCTCATATCTCTTTTTCTCAACAATCTTCTTTCCAAATTCATGTTTAGAACTCTCATGAAAACATTAAACAAAATTTGACAAGCCACCACATTGTGAGCACTTCACATTTAAACAATCATTTCTATAGAAAAAACAACCATCATCTCTAGAATATAAAAATAGATCTAGCAAGTCCCTTGATGATTTCAAAAGATGCATTGCACCACACTCCTGCAAAATTTCATTAGTATGCAAAGTAGAACGGATATAGCATAATAGCTCATGGAACATTGAAAACTCCACATGGTATTTGCAACAACAAGTATTACGAATCTTAAGAGGCACACAATAAAATGGCTTCAAACCTTCAAAAGTCCTTTGTGAGATTTCCATATTTGGATGTGTTTCAATAAATTTTTTGAAGAACATTGTTTGGCTTGATTCCAATAAATGTTTAGGATGTGGTCTATGGTCTTGATTGCCAATTCTTAACTTTAAAACATCCTTTGCATTGGGTAGATACTCTAGAGTTCTCATGCCAAAATTTCTGAATTACTTGCTTTACATTATCGGTTAGCTTCTTATCAACACATGGAAGCCTCCTGGAAAAATCCCATGTATCATTTTGAAGAGGATCATCTATTCTTTCTCTTCTTGCGAGTGCTCTATCCAAAGTTTTACGATTTATGTCAAAATCAATACAAGTTTGTCTCATAAAGCATGCCTTTTTCAATTGATGGCTTACTAAGGTGGTTGTAATGACTCTCCGAGCAACTCTCTTATCCTTTTCCTTGTTATTTTTTCCAATAGACTTGAGAGAATTAAAAAACAATAATAGAATTTTTTTCAGTCTTCTTGTTCACACGAATCTTCAATTTGGCTAGCAAAGGTCTCATCTTTTGCATCTATAGCAATTGTACAAAAAGTTGGCATTGCTCGATCAATGTCTTATCCCTAAAATATTGGTTGAAAAGTCTTCTAGCCCACAACTGAATAGTTCGTGTTGACCTCTTGCCTTCAAAATTGTTTATAATGTTCTCATCAATTTCAAGTAACCATTTAGGGGTTCTTGAAGGTCTTGAATTTGGAATATGTCTTTCTTCCACACAAGGTTCTTCATTTCTCATGTAATCTGGTGAAACATAATTTACAATTGCTTCAATATTATGTTCAAAATCTTCATTTCCAAAATTTTCACCATGAACATTTTCAATATCAATTTGAATAATTTCATTCCCAATTTCAATATTTTGTTCAACATCTTCAAATCCAACATTTTCACCCTGAACATTTTCATTATCAAATTCAATATTTTCATTCCCAATTTCAATATCATGTTCAACATCTTCAAATCTAACATTTTCACCTTGAACATTTTCATTATCAAATTCAATATTTTCATTCCCAATTTCAATATCATGTTCAACATCTTCAAATCCAACATTTTCACCTTGAACATTTTCATTATCAAATTCAATATTTTCATTCCCAATTTTAATATCATGTTCAACATCTTCAATTCCAACATTTTCACCTTGAACATATTCAATTTCCTCTTCACTTCAAAGACCATAGGGGTCAGGTTCACCAATATTTAACATACCTTGTCTTCTCTTCCTATGACCTTCTCTATCTCTTTGTCTATATGCTTCAATTTGTTCTTTTGTAAGCTTTCTCTTACATTTTTGCTTTCGACGACTACTGCTCCCCATTATACCTCATAAAAGATGCTAAAAAATAATTTCTTATGACAAATTTGAGTAGAAGATGCTCCAAAAATTTGATCTTTGTCTCTTCCTTTCAGAAATTGTGCATTTGTCACTTGTAAAGCCTTTAAACAAAATTTGGAATGCACAAACGACCCACATGGGGCTTTTCTATGGCCCACAAATTCGATATCCATTATAATATGACATCTGATACAATCTGATATCTGATTTGAAAAACATTTTAAACTG
>VDFB02047230.1:372459660-372473409 GCA_007258455.2 Sequoia sempervirens | reverse complement strand
ATATATTACATTATAAACTATATTGTATATTATATATTAAATTATAAACTTTATTGCATTTTTTAAATCATATATTATAAATTGTATAACATTTTTGCAACTTTATATAAAACATATCAGATATTAGATTCAAATTGGATATGAATCAGATATCTGATATGTTTGACACAAAATTTAATGCCTAGGGATTAGCCTCAGGCTTGCTTTGGATTTTGGTTCGGACTTGCCAATCCTAAGAAGTCAACACAAAAATGTGTTTAACAACTTACCTTGCTTTTCCAGACTTTGCCCATATGGCAGACAACTTTTTTTTACCCAAAATTGATGAAACGAAAAGGGTTTGTAAAGGAGCTTCTTAGCTTTCCACCAATATAAATTAAACTTTAGTTTGAATCTAATAAATAATTATTATTCATTTTCTATTAGAATTATGAATAAAGTCCTGATTAATAGCCTGATTGAAAAACATCCATATCTTTCAAACGGTATCACATTTTTTGAATCCAAAACATGCATCACATTCTATGCTTCACATACTATAGGATTAAAAAAAAATTGAATTTCATGAAGTTTTGACCAAGTTATGGTGGTTAGACATACAAGTTTTTATATTTTTTAAAATTTGTAATAAAAAATTCATAATTAATTATTTACTTGGAAAAAATTACAAAAATGTGCATCACATCTGGACATGAGTCCTCTACTTATATCTAAAATCTTAAAAAAAATATTATCATTTTATTATATTCGGTGGTTAGACAGACACCTGCTTCTTATTTTTTCCCTAAAATTTAAGTACTACTGCATTGAAATTTCATTTTTTCACCAAATAGATTTGTTTTTTAGAAAAGTAAACCTAGTAGTTTAGAAACTACATTCAATTTTCAACAGATTCTATTCTTACATATTTTTGAAATAATATAGATAACTTATTCAAATTTTTACATCAAGTTGCCTAACTCTGATTTTTCTGAATTTTCATTGCCACTTAAGGGCCTATTTTTTCCATGATGATCCTGCACATACCTAGTTTACATCATTTTGAAATTCAAATCATGAAGACAACTTTTATGTGGTCGAAGTTCAGAATTTTTTTTGCTATTGGCCGATTCCTTTATAAAGTGTGACACAGGATTGTGCTTTTACCCATTTATTTTGCACCACCAACCAAGAGAAGAAATTAAACTTAGGCTAAGAGAACTTATTCCAAACCTGTTTCCACCAAGGGATCCCAACACTCCCAAAAAATTTCTTGTCCAACTCCTGGTATCTAGATGCAACCAAAATTTTTCCTTTAGAGTCATGCCCCTAGGCAAGAATGTTCCTCTCTAGGAGTGAATTACAAACCCTTCTAGCTAGGATATTATCAAGCTCCCACTGCTCCTCTATATAACCACGAAGAGGCCACTTATGTGGATCTATCCACCTATACATAGTAACTTGATCAAGAATTTTAAAGGTCTTGAAGTCAACCATGTTATACCAATCGACATCCTAAAAAATCCTACATAAATCTTGTAAATGTGGATGTGTAGACATGATGGGAGATGTCCATCCCATGAGTCTAACCAAAAAAGAGCCTCCAAAAATTTGTTACAGATCTAAAAAACCCTTGCTTAACTAGCTTTTCTCCCCTTTTGAGAGTACCCCAAATCATAAAACCCTTCCCCAAAAGGCTGAATCTAGGCACATAAACACTCTCCACCACCTCAGATGTTTTGAAGTGAGGATCCTATTCCAATTCCGATGTTGATGAGAACACCATCGCCATTACAGCTTAGTTGCTAAGGCCCACCCATTCAGATCAACTCATCATAGCCCAAGCCCACCTTCTTGCTTTGGCCTACAAATAGTATCCCACTTAACCAAGCTACATTTCCTCAAGAGGAGGTTACCAGACCATAAGAATTTCCAAGAAAGACTCTCAAATTCTTTAATAAAACTAGAAAGAGAAAAAAACACAAAGCTCCTGTATAAAGGGAGGACCTCAATCACTAACTTTAGAAGAGCCACTTTCCCTATAGTAGAGATCCACCTGCAAGTTCAATAACCAACCTTCTTGCGAAACTTATTAATAAAATCTTTCCAAAACTTCCTGGGGAGAAAAAAAATAGCTAGGGGAATACCAAGATAGATACATGGAAGTGAGCCAATTTGGAATCTAAGAATTCTAGATATTCTCCTCTAAATAAGCTTTAGAGTATTAAAGAAAAAGATGAAGGAATTACCTTGTTGATACTTTTTCTTGAAGTAGCCAAATAAATATCAAGAACTTGTCTCAAGTTAACTGCCTCTTCAAGTCTTGCAGTACCCATCAGAGCAGTGTCATCCACAAATTGAATATGGGATTGAGGGAAGATTATTACCCCAACTCTAACCTTGAATAAGCCCAAGTTGTACACAAGTTTTAATAAACCTCCCTAATCCTTCAACCATTAAAATAAATAAGTAGGGGGACAAGGGTTCACCTTTCTGAAGGCCCCTAAATGCTCCAAAAATATAAGAAGGCTCTCCATTGATCAATACCAAAAAGGAAGAAGAGGTGACACAACTCATAACCCACTCAATCCAAGTGCCACAAAATCTAAAAGTCCTTAGAAAATTGGAAAGGAAAACCAATTTAAGAAGATTGTAAGCTTTGGCCATGTGAAGCTTGATGAACATATCCTTTTCTTTGGAGGAGGCCATATAATGGACAACTTCATCTGTAATAACAATCCCATATAGAATATTTCTATCAGCCACAAGGCCACCTTGTTCCTTAGAGATTAACTTGCCAAACCATAGCTTGAGACATTCAAAAATCAGCTTAGTAATAATTTTGTACACAAAATTACACAAGGCGATTGATCTAAAAATATCCAAAGAATTATCTCCTTCCCTTTTCAAAATAAGAGCAAGAAAAGTGGCATTTATGGCTCTTAGCATTTTCTTGTTCCTTTGAGATTCTTGAACAATCTCAAGAAGATCAAGCTTGATAAATTCCCAAAAATCCTGGAAGAATTCAATAGGAAACCCATCAGGCCCTGGGGCTTTCCCCTTTTTCATTTGGAATATTATATCATGCAGCTCATTCATGTTGACAAGCTTAATAAATGCATCATTTATTTTGCTAGAAACCAACGAAGGGACACAATCCAAAATTACATACAGTGAGTCCTTAGTGAACATGGAGGAAAAGAAACAAATAGTCTCTTTAGAAATCTCACCAAAGGAAGAAAGATGATTCCCCTCAGAGGACCTAAGAGAGGAAATAAGATTACCTTTCCTTCAATCCTTAATAGAATTGTGAAAAAAGGAAGTGTTCCTATCCCCCTCTTGGAGCCAATCAATATAAGAATTTTGATTCCAAAAAATTTCCTCCTACAACTCCCATGCCTCCACCTCCTTCACAAATGCAACTTCCAATTTGCAGTTATCCTTAGTAAGACCATGGTATCAGATTTACTGAGTAATGGAATCAAAGTGAGCTTGAGAAAAAAATTTAGCCTAAAAAACATTACCAAAGTGGTGCCCATTCCATCATTTCAACATAGATTTGACACATTAAATCCTCTCGATGAAGGAATACATTGTAGTACCATGTGTTGGCTTCCCTAATCACCAACAAATAGGAAAAAGATCATAAAGTGATTAATCTTGAAGCCACATAAGATGAAATATGAAAGGATGTTTTTTAGAATATCTAGAGAAGCAATCAGAGAACTTTATCAACCATTGATTTGATCCTCACCAATCCAAAATATTAGAACTTTAATCATCGAACTATCTCCAAACCAAAAGATGGAGACCAAGAACTTGCCCAACCTTTTCATAATAGCATCTTCTCCACTTCTCCTATTATTCCATGTAAAAATCCCATTGGAAGGTTTGATATCAACCAGGTTTAAGAAAGCAACATTGTCCCTAAAAATCTCTAATGAGGGATCAAAACGAGAAATATCACCACTCTTCTCCTCCAATGAGGAGATAGCATTGAAATCACTTGCCAATACCTAGGGAAGGTAAGGAGCAAGCGACAACACATATCAAACATGGGACCACAACAGGGATTTATCCAAAAAGATTAGTCAAAGCATAGCTATTAGAGAGAAGAATAACCTCACTAGATTTTAGACTAGAAGTTGTTAGGGAAATAGAATTTCTGTTGGAGAGCCACCAAATTGGAACAACTCTACATGGATCCCATAAACAAGCAACTCCACCTGAACTAACTTGCCCCCCCCCATACATTGATAATGACCTCTACCCTAGATCTTAGAGGCCATATTCAACATACTTTCCATAATTAACCTAGTCTCTTGAAGAAAAACCAAGTTAGGATAATGAACCCAAATCATCTCATGAATAGCCTTTTGTCTAGGGATGCTATTCACACCCCTTACATTCCATGATATCAAAATCATATTTATGGATGGGAGAAGTGAGAATCAATGGTTCTCACTAATCCAGATTCAACTAGCGTCTCACCGGTCAACTTTACCTTTTCTTGATCCTTCTCTTGTCCAACCTTAGAGGGTTTCTCTGGAACCCCCCTTTTAGGGGGCTTTGCTATAGGCCCAAGGTTAGAGAATATGATTTAATTTTTCCAATCTCTACATCACCCCTTCCTATAATGAGTCTAAAATTGTGTAAGTTAGATCCAAAATTTACCTCTGATAGCAAACTTTCCCCCACCATCTCAGGATCAAAGGGAAGAATATTAGTGTCCATCTGAGCTTCTTGATCCCCCAACTAAAAAGAGATGGGATTACCATTTTCTTGATTTCCTAGATGAAACTTATCCAAGGATCCATTTGTCCCCTACATGCCTAAGGGAACACCTTCCTATTGAACCACATCATCTAGAACCTCAAATCTGTTGAAGGTCTCCTCCTCCTATCTATCCCTGAGGGTTTTGTTTTGACCTCTATCTTTATTATGAGCCTTAATAGGTATAAAAATCTCCTTATCATACAAAACCTCTTGCAATGGAGCTTTCCCTTTATCCTTCTTTGATACAAATTGAGATGGGGTATTACCCATACCAGACACATGTGTAGCCCAAGGACACTTGCAGCAAGGACACTTCCATTGCAAGTGTCCAAAATCATGGCATAATTGATATAAAAAAGTAGAGCCTCATAGTCCAACTATTGAGTCCAAGAGGAAGACTCTATACAAATTTCCACTGAGTCTAGCAACAGATTATTTAAATTAATCTCAACGCATACATGAGCAAAAAAATTACATTTTTGTTTAATGTTTGTTGAGAAGGTCCAATACGTTTCTCAAGCAAGAGAGCTCAACCATATACAATATATCATTTCTCCAAAACTCCAAGGCAGGTGAGGGAGACACAACCAAAAAAAGACCCTAGAGGGGAGCTCCCCTATTGAATTAATCCCAATATTCCATGGTTTAATAAAGTGACCCACCTAGTTGTAGAAATAAGGCCCACCTTCAAAAGCCCTATTCCTATCAGAAAAACATGAAAAATCCACCATGAAAAATTATTGGCTGCCATCATTATATCAATATCACCCTTAGGGTTCTAGGTCTTGCAAACCCACAATTCTAGAAGTTACGGAAGTAAAATTCGTAGCCCCATAACTTACAAATTATCTCATGATTTATCAAATATTCCATGTCCTTAGCCACTGAGTCTAGTTGGATCACCAAAACCAAACAATTTTGAGATCTCTCCAAGTACCCATTCACCTTTTGCAATCTAAAAATACCATTCTTCGATGATCCCTCACTAGGATTAACCATATTAAAATGATTCAAATCTCCTCTAGATGGAGAAGAGGCACTATTTGGAAAGTCCACAAATGCATACAATGCCATGGAAGAAATAAATTGGACCTGCCACTAGCACTATTAACACCAGAGGGGAGCCAATGAAAGAAAACAAGCTACAAAAAAACTTGAAAGAAATAAGAAAACACCAATAGCCTATGCAAGAAACAAAACCCCTAGACTTCAACACCACTCCCACACACACAAAGCAAAAATTCTCCACACACCAACACAAAGAACCTCACACTTAAGAAAAGAGAGGAGGCTTGCATGTAGGCTATGCAACCTCATGCTCACTTGTAGAAACATCATTGCTCTCCCAAGATAAAGGATAAATTAAATAAATAATAAATATTTATTTAATTAGGTAAGATGGGGTAAAGTCTAGTGTGATTGGGTATGAGAAAATCTAGGTCTCTGCAACCATTCATTTGATATTATTAGATCCCCATTATTCTCCTCTTTCCAGGCTATCCATATTTATATTCTAAATCACATCCTTTCCTTTCCTTTCACAATCTCCCATCCTCTTCCCTTTCCTCTTCCAATATGCTTGACCATTTTATAGCATTTGTTACCTTCTTTTCTTCTCATCATTTTTATCTTGAATAATTATTACCCTTCACTCCTCCCATCCTTGATCTTTCTCTTTTCCCTGATTTTGATCTCTAATCACATTATTCCTTACCATGCCCTATTTTATTTTTCATCTAATTTTCATCTCTTTCCCTTTTTCTCCATCATTCTTCTACTAATTCATTCTCCTATTCTCCTATATCCATTCTATTTCTTGCTAACTCTCTCCCTTTTCCATTATCTCCCCACTCTAATATATTATTTCTCCCTATTTTCCTATACATGTTCCCTCTTTACCTAGTCCTTCCAATCCCCAATCCTCTTCCCCATTCTCTAGTTTTTTGTTACAATATTTGAGTTCTAAATTTGTATGTGCGGGAGTAAATAGGTAATCACCTAATAATTAATTAATTATAAATCCCCTTTTAATTTAATTACTTAAGCTAAACTTAGGAATTTATTTTTCATTATTAGATTGAGCTATATTTAGAACATGTCTTATTGGATAGGATGAAGACATTTGTCTCAATCTAATCAAATACTATTCTAAGGTGTAAACTTTTTTGATTTTATAAGCATTCACTTTCATTGTAATCATTTATTTAGGTTATCATGCATCAATATAATTTCTCAGGTTGTTGAGAAAAATCATCTTGCTTTGATCTCTCTTTGTGATAGGATAATTGATTGCAAGTGACTTCTAGGAGCTATGGCGTTCAATCATCAACTCCAAGATAGTATTAGAGCTATAGATCTATAGCCTCCTATTCAAACTTTAAGATATCTAACTTTGAGAAAAAAAATTGGCACATCTTGGAGAAAAGTGGACCTTACCATTGCATCTAGAGCTACCAATAACCTAAGTATCATACCCTAAAATTTACTCAACCCAAAGCACACATAACTACCAATTTTTTTTCAAATTTATGTTCTAATTGAGGTAAGTTTAAGTTTTTGGGTAAATAATTTGCAACTGCTGATATGAAGTTTACGATGTCATCGCATTTCTTCATATTTTCAAAGTAGATTATGTCACACACACAAAACAACATGAATCAAATCCTTTTTATGACATCACCCTTGCATAATGGATAACATTACATTTACAATTTCATCGTGAGTGTTGTAAGAAAATATTTATCACAAAAAAAAATGAAACTCTAATTTACATTCTAGGTTCTAATGAAAACCTATTTGGTTCATGTAACTACACAAATCTTAGCATAGATATCTACACTTATTTTTAAAGTTCTTGAATAAGAATCATACCAAGATTTGACCTTCTAGCTATATTCTATGAGGAATAATCGAGTTGTATTATTGAATATGGGGTACTAATAATTTATTATTTAATATCAATTTGTTTACCTACTACCCTTTTCATCAATTTATTTTAACAATGAATTAAACCATGTGGTGAGTTCTATCTTCTAAACTATTCTATAAGAAGAAACAAATATTTATTCTTAAACACTTCCCTAACACTACTCGCTCAAACTTGGGACAAAATTATGCAAGCGATTCATCACAAAAATAATTTTAAATACCACCAATAATTAAATCAAAACAAGAAATTTGAACTATATTCAAACATAACTACTACCTATTATATTTATCTTTAAATTAACAATGATAGAAAATCAAATATTCACTAAGTTAAATGATTTTAATCTATTATTATGTGAATTTCACTATTGTATTCTAAGTTTAAAACTTATTGAGAGATCTAAAAATTATTGTTTCTATTATTTTAGTCACACATTTATTAAATATTTATTTGCATGAAGATTATTATCCTTGAAATGAATAATTTATTACATACTAATCTTAATTTTGAGAAATGATTTCTCATTATAGTTTAAGAGATTAATTAGTGCTTTTGATTAAATTGTAAAGGATTTATTTTACATTTAACCAATAAAATCCAAATAAATAAAATTTGTTGGTTATCAAGTTCCCAAATAATTCTTGAACAAAATTAATTAAAATTAACTTATATCTTAATATTTGATTTCTTGTTTATGTTTATAAGTTTGTAATAAATATGTACAAATTGAAAATTTGAAATTTTTTAATGGAATTGTTTTCAAATTGACTACAAACTAATCCTTTCTTCGACAAATAACTAATTTAACCTTTATTAAATCTTCTTTTAATTACCTTCTTATTCCATAAATTTGCATTCAAAAATTCATTTTGGAGCTAATGGTTTTTTAGATACAAGCAATTTCAGTTAGATCATTATCATTATATTTCATGGTTGGTTGATACAAATATTTGACTTCAAATTGTCCAAATATAAAATTTGCAGTTAGTTTTAGGAAGATTTTATAATTTACTTGTAGGAACTTAGAAAATTCCTCATTTTATTATTTCATTCAACACAAGAATTTATAATTTTTAGATTCTTCTATGAATTGAATAATTATATTTGATCTGTATGTAAGATTAGTTTGGATTATTAATTTCTAGTTGCTCTGATCAAAATAAAATTTTCTGCACTCCATAAAATTCTAGTTGAATGCTAATTCATTGTAGTCGCTATTTTTTTCCCTAGGGTAGACTTATATAAAAATATATAAGAATAGAATCTATAACAAATTGAATGTAGTTTCTAAACTACTAGGTTTATTTAAAAAAAATCTATTTGGTGAAAATTTGAAATTTCAATGCAGTAGTACTTAAATTTCAGGGAAAAAATAAGAAGTAGGTGTCTGTCTGAGCACCCTAACCACAATAAAATGATAACATTTTTTTATAAAATTTTAGATATAAGTAGATGGCTCATGTCCTAATGTGATGCATATTTTTTGTATTTTTTCCAAGTAAATAATTAATTATGAAATTTTTATTACAAATTTTTTAAAATATAAAAACTAGTATGTTTGACCACCTTAACTTGGTCAAAACTTCATGAAATTTTTTTTTAATCCTATAGTATAAGCATAAAATGTGATACCGTTTGAAAGCTATAGATGTTTTCAATTAGCCTATCAATCAAGACTTTAGTCATAATTCAAATAGAAAATGAATAATAATTATTTATTAAATTCAAAGTAAAAGAATAATTTATATTGGTGGAAAGTCGGAGAATCTCCTTTAAAACCCTTTTGTTTCATCAATTTTGGGTAAAAAAAGTCATCAGCCACATACCCTACACATACCCATCATATCGCCACTTTTTGGACCGTCATGATCCTGCACATACCCAGATAGAAAAAACTGAGAGAGGTTATTATAGAGGGGCCCAACATGATCTAATAGGATCAGATGAGAAGTTTCTAAGCATCACGGTATCTAAGTAACAACATGCTAAAGTTTGCAGCCATTTTGCACTTTAGACTCTTAAGGGATTGATCTAGTTGAACGTAGCTTGGAGCGATTCTGTGTGTTTGGGTGTAAAAGAGGGCCATGCCTAGCATAAAAATACCTATTTAGACACATTGGAATAGTCCGTTTGGTCACACGAGTTGTAGAACGAAAGTTGCACCACTTTGCAACTTTCAACTACTTGCATTTGACAACTTTTTTCCTAAGTGAAAATTTGCCAAGTTACGGGATAATACCTCCAAGATAGCGAAAAATAAAAGACATTATTGTAGAGGGGCCCAACGTGATCCCATAAGCTTAGACGAGAAGTTTCTAAGCATCACGGTATCCAAGTAACAACACGTTGAAGTTTGTAGCCATTTTGCACTTTGGACTCTTAAGGGATTCTACTAGTTGAATGTAGCTCAGAGCGATTTAATGTGTTTGGGCATGAAAGAGGACTATTCCTAGTGTAAATGTACCCACCTGGATGTGTTGGAATAATTCATTTGGTCACACAAGTTGTAGAATGAAAGTTGCATCACTTTGCAACTTTCAACTACTTGCATTAGACAACTTTTTCCCAAAATAAAAATTTTCTACCATGAGAAAACACTTCTGAGATAGAAAAAATTGAGAGAGGTTATTGTAGAGGGGCCAAACAGGATCCCATAGGCTCAAATGAGAAGTTTTTAAGCATCACGGTGTTCGAATAACAATTTGTTGAGGATTGCAGAGAGTTTGCACTTTGGACTCTTAAGGGATTCTGCTGGTTCAATATAGCTCAAAGTGATTTTGTGCATTTGGGTGTGAAAGAGGACCATGCCTAGCATAAAACCACCCATCCAGACGTGTTGGAACAGTTCATTTGGTCACACGAGTTGCAGAACGAAAGTTGCACCACTTTGTAACTTTGCACGGCTTGCATTTGACACTTTTTCCATCAAGTGAAAATTGGACACCACTATAAAACCCCTTTGAGATAACAAAAACCAAGAGAGGTTATTGTATAGAGGCCCAACAAAATCCCATAGGCTTAGATGAAGAGTTCTTAAGCATCACGATTTTTGAGTAATAGCTTGTCAAAGATTGCTACCCTTTTGCACTTTGGACTCTTAAGGGATCGATCCGGTTGAACATAGCTTAGAGTGATTTCGTATGTCTGGGTGTGAAAGAGGACCATTCCTAGTGTAAATCTACCCATTCAGACGTGTTGGAATAGTCTATTTGGTCATACGAGTTGTAGAACGAAAGTCGCACCACTTTTCAACTTTACATTTCTTGCAATCAACACTTTTTGCATCAAGTCAAAATTGGACACCACAGAAAAACAACTCTGAGATAACAAAAATTGAGAGAGGCTATTGTAGAGCTAATAATGATGCATCAGATGGAATGCCAATAACTAACATGGTATCCGGGTAACAGGACGTTAAAGAAATCCACACCTTTTGCAATTTGGACTTTTAAGGGATTACGTTGCTTGAATTACTAATGTTTGAGGGAAACATTAAATTTTAATATTTGAGTAAATCTAATTACAAGTTTTTATTTCAATAGATTGTATGCTATATTTATATTGATATATAATCATTAGGTTGGTTTGTTTTAATAAATAATGTTTTTATAATAAGTTAGACTGTATGCTAGTTATATTGATGCAGAGCAAGGTATCAAAACACTATAACTCACTCAAATCCTAATGAAATCAAATGAGAAAAGATGAAAATGAAATTAGTTCACTCCTCCATCAATTCCAATGCACAAATGAGCACTTCCAGGCCATACCAAAATGTACAAGTTGTTGTAGCAACAAAATTCAATGTAGGAAAATGTAGAAAAAATGAATCTTTGTTATTCAATCCTCTGAATGTACATCCAACCCTTGTTTTGACCATTACAAAGAATATTTAACCTTTTCCAACCATACCCAACCTACTACAACTAACTTTTAACATTCTAACTATTCAACTTTCCTTTTACATTAAAAATGAAAAAGTTGCTATGCAACATTTTTACAATTTTTGCAACTTTACCAAATTGACTCAAAATGACTCCTCTTAACCAAAACTGACCCAAAACATTGCACCATGGTCTTAAATATCTTATTTCAAAACAAAAACATGAACTTAAACATAAAGACACTACATACTCAACCCCTTTTACAAAATGAAGGCCTAGGTGCCCTACACCATAGGCACAATGCCTTAGGTACTCCATTCTCACAAATATTTTACAATGTGACTCATACATTTGAGATTCTCTTATTATGTCTACATCATAGGTGCTCATGATGAGGTTAAATTCAAATGAGTAACTTGAGATTCCCTCGCTAAGCTTCACACATTCTTTTATAATGGATTCAAATCAGAATTGAGATTTGTCAAGATCATCAAAATAAGAATGTTGCATTGATTTTTTGGCTGAGATTGTCTTCAATGGCTCATAAATCAACATTTTCTGCAAGGAGAGACCAATCAATTTTTATTAGTTTATTTACAAATACGCAAAGTAAAAGAAGAAAGAGAAAGAGCATAAAAAATGGAAATGAAATGAAAATAGATGGAAGGCACTTACAAACAACAAATGCACTCCATTTGGTTCCAACTCAGGAAAAACAAGGCATAAATAGTGATACTTCCATTAAGGATAGGAACGCCAGTCTCTCAACTTTGTCACTCTTGGTCATACATCTTCATTGGGAGTTCCAAGAAACCTATTGCACACAACACCTCTCATGAATATAATAACTTGAAATTCAAGATGCTCTTATAATGTCTACATCATAGGTGCTCATGATAAGGTTAACTTCAAATGAATAACTTGAATTCCCTCACCAAGCTTGGCACACACTTTTATAATGGCTTAAAATCTTAATTGAGATTTGTCAAGATCATTAAAATAAGGATGTTGCATTACTTTTTTGGATGAGATTCTCTTGGATGGCCCATAAATTTGCATTTTTTGCAAGGGGACACCAATCAATTTTTAGCAGGTTACAAATAGGCAAAGTAAAATAAGATGATAGCATTGGCATCAAAAAATTCAATGTGTATACAAGTATAAATTAATAAGAATCAATGTGCATACTTATAGATTAATCCAATGAACCATACAAGTCTACTCTACTCTTTATTGTGTCACGTATTGCCTCATGGTTAGACTCACAGACCTTCCACAAGGTCTTGTTCAAAGATCTACCCCAATTTTTTTGACCCATTTTCTCAAACAGGCCAAGTTAGGTTTCCAATTTCACCCTCAACCCTATACCTCAATCCTCAACCCTTAAACCCTCAACCCTCAAATCTTCAACCCTAAACCCTTAAACCCTCTAACATCTACCCTATACATTAAACCCTCAACCCTCAATTCTCAACCCTTAACCCTTAATCCCTCAACCCTCAACCCCTATACCCTCTACCCTATACATTGGACCCTCAACCTGAAACCTTCAACACCGTACCCTCAAACCATTACCCTAAACCCTCTACCCTCAGCCCTAAACCATCAACCCTAAACCCTTAAATCCTCTACCCTCTACCCTCAACCTCTACCTCCTCTAACACCCCCGCCAACCCCTAATCCTCAACCTCTTAAAACCATTAAAACCCACTTTTAGTAAACTCTAAATTTAATCCCTCAACCCTCTTGACTCTTAATCCCTCAACCATTAAACCCTAATTCCTCAACCCCTATACTCTCTACCCTATACATTGGACCCTCGACCCTAATCCCCAACCCTATACCCTCAATCATCTACCCTCAACCTTAAACCCTCAACCCAAACTCTAAACCATTCCACACTCTACCCTTAACCCAATACCCTCTACCCCTCAATCCCTAAGCCCCAAACCCACTTCTATTAAACTTCACCCTAATACCTCAACCCTCTTGAACCTTAATCCCTCAACCCTCAACCCTCAACCCATAAACCCTAATCCTCAACCCCCTCTACTCCCATACATTGACCTCAACCCCAATCCCACAACCCCATGCCCCTCAATCCCCACCCCCATTCTCCCACTCCCTCCCTCTCTCAAGCTCCTCCTCACCCTCAACCCTCAACCCTAAACCATACCCTTA
>VDFB02047230.1:372440788-372459560 GCA_007258455.2 Sequoia sempervirens | reverse complement strand
AAATTAGTAGTTTAGAAAGGAGACTCAGAGCACTTCAATCCTTGTTTTTGTTCCATCTCAAAATTTTGAGTGTAACTATCCTTAATTTCACATCCAAGGTCAGTATTTCCTGATTTTAGAAAAAAAGTGGCCACTTAAGCCCTCTTTTTGGGAACCATCTTGGTGCACTTACCCACCTTGTGATTTTTAAAATGATTTTTAAGAAATTTTAGGAGTTCTAGGTTTCATTGTATGTTTGGGAAATTAGATTAGGTATATATATATATATATATATATATATAGAGAGAGAGAAAGAGCATATATATATATATATATATATATATGATAGAAGGATATTTTGTCATTTATTACTTTTTAAAAGGTCTTGAGGCCCTCCTTTATACCCCACTTACAAAAACTGTAAAAATGGGAGGTAGTTGCATGGTTGAGTTAGTTGTAGTAGGATGTCACTCCTTCCTTCCCTTTAAAACTCTTCTTTTATGGAAAGGAAGGGGAGTTTTTTTTCCCATTTTAGCTTCTTTTTTATTTTGTGATCTTTTTTGAGTTCTTGAGGAGAGAGAGAGTGGGATTGTGTGGGAAGAGGAGAGAAAGGTGAAGGCTTGGAGGAGGAAGGTTATCACCCAATGATTCAACCATTAGTGGGATAGTGCATTTTGAGGTAGGATGTTTTTATTTATCGATTTAAATGCAAATTTTGAATGTGTTTGTTCTTAGTAATTTTTAGGTTTTTGTGAATATGTGCTTTATTGTATTGTGTGTTGTTTTCTTTATGTGTTTTATAGGCAAGTTGAACCCCTCTTATAAAGAGGTTGGTTTTGGTCCTTCATGTGCAAGGGGTTAAGTGAGCATGGATCCCACTAAGGGGCATCTTTATATCAGAGTATTAGTACCCATGTTTATTTGGGGATATGAGTATCCCATATAGATATATACATATTGGCTTTATTTTGGAGGGAAAAGGAGTGTGTTGTTGGTGCATTGTAGTGTATGGAGTTTTTTGACATGGAGATTAGCTTTGGTATATTGTGATATATACATATATATTCCCCTTAATTGGTATAGTCCCCAATCCCCCTATGTGGAATTCATTTTTGCAAATCCAATGTGTTAGAAAATTAATTTTGGGTGTTTGTTTGTAATTGTTCAATATATGAGATGATAGTGTACATGTATGCATTGTATGTGTAAAGGTGATATTTTTTCATTGCAAAGAGTTATCCAAGTGGCTAAATATTTCCCATGCTTAGGGGTGGGTTATCACACAACCCTATGGATGGGAGTAGAGCCCATTGGCTTGTTTTTTTTTCCCTCTTGTTGATTTTTAGGTTCTTGAATGGAGATTAAAGATGTTTCTTTAAAGATGATCTAAAAGTTTTTGAAAATAAAAGCATATGTTTTTGTGGGTCTCAAGAAAGATATCATTCTTTCCTATTGTATTTTTGTGCAGAAAAAATTTATGTAAATCATTTATAAAATTGATATGTTGTAATGAAAAGTGTACATGTATAAAAGAATGAAACTATGTGCTCATTTGGGAGAAAGAAAGGAAAGTTTATCTTGGTTGCAAATTTAGATATCAATAAAAAGAATTAAGTTTAGTAGTTGATCATGTATGTGTTTTCTTACCAATTATTTGGAAAATTTCAAGGAAGCTAAACTGATTTGTGCATGACTAAATGTTTCTTGTGTTCTTATGGTTGATGTAAAAAGTAAAATAGGACATTGTAGGAAAACCTAGGTATACATGAACAAAAAGAAAAGTTTGGTTAGCCTTGTTAATTGATTCACATTTGTGACTCCAATTCATTCTTGTTATGTAGGCAAGGAAAATATGAACAATAGATGAGTTTGGAATATTTTAAAAACAAATTTCAAATTTGAAAGGAAAAAGGAACTACAAACATAGATTTTAAAATAGTTTTATGTTGTATAATCAAGTGATAGTAAAGGAATTTAAACAAATTAATCAAATAAATTTTTCAATCTACTTATTTCAATTATGTGATAAATGATTGGTACATTATTAAAATGCATATTTAAATTAAATGTTACACAAATAAAATTGTTAATCACTAAACTAGCAAATGTTTAAATCTTATATATAAAGAATACAAAACATCAACAATCTATTTAAAAGAAGCAACTTCAATTTATAATCTATGAAGTTGGTAGTTTTGTGTAATGCCTTGCCAAAGAACCCCAGAGGACAACACAACCAACTACAATAATGACTCAATTTTTTTTTAAAGTAAAATAACATGAAATGCAAAACATAACTAAGCATAACATATGAGTTAAGCTCTATCCTCTAAGGTTCCATGACTACATTACTAACATTCTATTAAGAAGATCTAAACATACATCACGAATTAACTATCAACAAGAGTTCATCCTAAATCTGTTGCATTAAATTAATAACAACATATGTTCCATACATAACATTAGACAAATAACCATCAATGATCATATAATAAGAATCAATGAGTACATATATAATTTCCCTTACATAAGGGTGCATCATTACATTGTTACAAGCTTACATCAATGCTTCCCTAGAATACAACAGGGAGAATACATCAAGGTTACATTAAATGATTCAAATGATATACAAGTACAATACATAAGGTACATCCTCCACACTCGCAAACAAAAGTAAGGGAAACCCAATGGAGGAAAAAGCGCAATCCACCCAACCATGTGGAACCCTAATGTCCACCCCCCATGCTAGGAGATAACAATAAAATCCCACTACAAAACCAATCAAGAAGACAAAAGGATAACACAAAATTATTATACATGGCTCCAACATAACAAGGTACAATAAGATCATCACATATCAAAGACATCGCTTACAACAATAACTTCACTTCCAGAGGCACACATACAACAGAAGGGGAACACAAAACTAGGGAATGCTAGACTACAATAGGGAAGAGTGTCATCGCATGGTCCAGAGAAAAGTTGTCCTGGAGGTCTCTCACTAGACCTCGGCCCCCATCTATGGTTGTCCTGACAACCTCTCACTAGGTTCCCGTCCCATAGGGTGACACATGTGAAACTAGCATTCCTTTCATGAGGACAAGGAAGTTGATATTGCCAACCAAGCCTTCTTTACTCATCATTAGCCTAAGTGAGCACTACAGGCATGGGTGAGGCATCCGTTATCTTGTTTATATAAAAATTACCCATCCCCCTAATTCATTATTTAGGTTATCACTGAATTAAGAACTCTCAAATGGGTTGTTGAGGTCACCACTTTGGGATTTGACCCCCATTGAGAGCCACTCCCCCCACTTGCATCTAGTAAACCCTACCAAAGAAGCATGGCATTTACCATCTTGCAACCATAACATAATCATATGAATCCAATAGAGCAAGGCATTAACCATCTTGTTCATATATCACAATCACAAGAATGTAAAAATAGTGCAAAGCATGGACCCTTTTGCACACATCTCAAGCACATTACTAGCCACTTCAAACTGAAGAAAAAAAAACATAATTCTCAACATACCAAGATACTCCCTCCTAACCTCTAGAAGCTAAAGTTAATCCAATTTGCATAAAACACTCCCAATCCCACTATTCAACACATCTTTCAATACGAGCAATCAATCAACAATACAACCATGACAAAATACCCATTACAATAATACCATTGGTGAAAAACCATCCAATTGCAATTCTAAACAAAATAACCATTACAATTTGAACATTATATTCATTACAAAACCAACAACATAACTAATGGTAAACCATCCAATATCCAAATTTGTAGTAAGAGTATATATAAATGTTATTCTCATAGCTTACTCACTCATTAAATTATACTTAGTAGTATTAATTATTTTCCATATTCTTAAGATTCCATTCACTAAAACATCACATGCATTCATAATTAACTATATCAACAATTAATCTAATAACTAATCTCGTATCGACTATAAAATAATTCTAAAAGAATTAACAGTCAATAATTAACAAAAAGATAATTTTAATTCTTTTATTTACTCAAATCATTCAATTATCGAAATATAGATAGGCCAATTTTTTCTCAAAATAATAATATAACTATAAATTAAATAAAATTAATATTTCCTTTTAACTTATTTTAATTTATTCACTTAATTAACTAATTCTCTTTAAAACTAATTACTTAAATACTAATATTATATATTTAAGAAAGATATTTATTCATTTCAAACTACTCATATAATTACTACATAATATCAATAAAAGAATTTATCCCTCACATATTAATTACCCTATAAATATTCTCTTAAAAAGAGGAATTAAAAGAAAATCATCTTAAAAAGTGAGGTATTATCATACTACTCTAGAATAAAATGGTCTACATGAAAATATGGATGCAAAGACAAGGAAAGCGACTGATTCCAAAAGGGGATCTCAAAGAATTGTCATATCATGAAATTCTATCATTGCAAATTTAAAAGAATACATTGATAGGACTTATAAATTTTCAAACATATGCAAGTGGTCAAATGGTTGAGATGGCACAAATAGGGCTTAGCACAAACAAGCGAACTGATTGAAGCAATGCCAAAAAAAAATTCAATGGCAAAAATGTAATGCCCATAATTTACACTAGGGAAAAAACACAACTACAATTTTCTTTTGAACAATAATGCAATATACTAGCATTAAATCAACCATACATGTGCATGGTACATGCAATGTGCATTGGTGATGTAGCTTGTGCAACATTGTTATTGACACATCGCTCGAGAGTGGTGTAAGGGAGTGAAAATGATTTTGAGTTGGCTGCAAACATAGGGTTTATAAGACTCTTAACTACCATCCAAAAGTTGATGCTCACTTTGCATAATAGTTAATGTCTTTGTTAGGCCTCCATGGTAAGGGTTCTCACATGGGGAAGCATATAAATATCATCAATTTGATTTACTAGAAACCTTAAGGATTAATTAATGGAACATTATACAGTTGATTTCCCTACCCTAATTAGCCATCTTACATATAGCAAAGTGATTCACGTTTAACATTGCACCCCAAAATTCAAATATAAGAGTGAATAAAATTATATAATTTACAAGTTAATTAATAAACCTCCATTTTAATTTATTTATTATTACTACCATTATTTAATTCTCATTAACCTATCTATATATATGTATATAAAAATAATTACTTACTTTAAAAATAAATTTAAAAGTTGTAAAATTAAAAAAAATAACTTATACTAATAAATACATTTTAAATTCCATATATATATATATATATATATATATATATATATATATATATATATATATATATATATATATATTCCCTAAAAGGAAAGTAAGAGGGAATATAAATAGGAAATATGCCTTTTTCTAAGAATTCCCAATATTACATCATCTATATATTTTTTAAGAAAATAATAATTTCCCATCCTTTATTATTCCTTCTTTACACACTCATATTATATTAAAAATAATAAGATGGTTTCTTTTGATTATTTAAAAGGAGTGGGAATATATTCCCCTACCTTTTATTAAGAGAATCTTAAACTATGAGGATTTACATGGGTGGTGTCACAAAAAGCTAAGGTTATAAAATTAATAGAAATTTCAATGCAACTCAGCCCACGATATATTTTTGTATCTTTAACTTCATTACTACCTATTCCTAGCAGCGCTTACATTTACTTTGTCACAATTTATTGTTTTATTCACTTCTTTTTATCGGATTTCGAATGCTATGGTGATCATTTGGCTACAGGTCTGTATTTATTTATTTTTAATGTATTTAATGAATTGTAAAGCTATGTTCATGCGGCGGTTGGAGTTTTCTTTTGGAAAAATATTCCCCTCTAAATTTAGCGAAATCTGTCGGATCATGTATCATCCTTTCATTTTTATAGAAAAGAACCCCGAGAGCCTTCATTTAGCATAGCTGTTATAAACTTGGTGCGACTACATGATAAATGGTGACAGGTCAAAATGTCAAATAAAATGAACTTTATGCCATATTGCAACCACGTTTCGCATCCATTTTGAAATCCGATAATATTCTAAAAGAACCCTAACACTCTTCCTCCAACGATTATGTGAATTCTGCCCTAAACTGTTTTACCTGAGGCGATGGAGCTCAGATTCAGATGGCCATGAGTAGAAAACAATCAAGACTTAAAGTTTTCACCGTTGAGGTTTTTTGAAATACACTATAGAAAATATGCTTGATCTTCTGCATTCTCTGTATCATGGCTTGTGGTGACGCCCAAGGATAATAGTGACCCGCCAAGGGAGAGAGAACGAGCTATGCAGATCGAGTTCAAGGAGACTAGTTGTTTCCATGACATCCAGTGCCTCCTCCCATGAATTTCCTGTATAATATTCTTTCCTTTATTTATTATTATTATTATTTATTTATTTTATTGTTTTACTCTCTCCCTTATTGCTTACAGATAGAGAATCTAGGAGGCAACCAGACTACGACATATAGTTTGTCTTGTTTGGCCGTGAGGGATTTGGTGGTTTCACTGCTCTGCAAGAAAATGTAGGGGTGCAACTTTGGGAAAGATACCCATTTTCCCCACCAAAGGTTACAAACAAAACCCCAATGTTAGGGTCTTTAGCTTAAAGTCTAAGAGAGCCGAAAAGGAAAAATTTCACCTGCACTTAAACAAAAAGAAAATTTAAGGGAACATTTAGGGGAAACCGGGATGTCTCAGGAACAGGCACCTCTCTACTTCCTTTCTATAACTAAATCAGAATTGTATTCCTATATATCTGCTAAAACAATGAAGGTTTTCCCATAGCAAATGTAAGAAACTGCTTTAGCTATTTCTTTATCAAAGCAATAGCATACAATACCAATGAATGAAATTTTATTTTTATTATTGTCTATTTGACTCACACTTAACTTCAAATGCTAGATTAATGGGCTATGACAAGCTGAACAAAGTTACCCTGGATATAAGTTTGTTTAGGTTCCAAAGACTTGTAGTAACAGGTTACAGACAGTAATCTATTTATTTGCAGGGGAATTTCTGAAGAACCAGCATAGATTTATCTATTTTATCTTTCCTTAAACTAGAACATCTCTCATTTTTTATTTTATTTTAATTTATTTTTCTCTGTACATTTAGATTATGAACAAAATAAAATGTACTCAAGCATACTCGTATTTCATTGTAAAAGTAACTCAACAAACTAGTATTTTCATTTCACTCATATTGGGTAATATTCACATTAAGGCATACATTATTAGTTTTCAGAGAACAAAATTCATCATGTAGCATGACACAATCCTCCTACTAACTTATAATACATGATTTTCTTTAAGAGCAAAGAAGGCAAGTGCCCAAAATCTGTCTTTCTTCATGGAGAAAGGAAAGACTTCAATTAAATCTTCACATATTTTATTACAGAAATAGAGAGACATCTAGATGTCGTTTCGCCATAATATCGTATATATTCTAAAGTTTTATTTTATTTTCTTAAAGAAAGAATGTTCAAAAATGAGATTAATCTTTCCTTGATATCTTATTTCTCATAACAGTAACTATACATGTGGAGCTTTACACAAATCATTACCTTTTTATTCTAGCTAAGTAAAAATACATGACCCCCTCCCTTATTTTTCTTAACCCCTTTATTTCACCTACACTTACACGAGCTCTTAACTTTATTTACAATCCACAAGCATAGAGCAACTTTTTAATTACATAAAACGATCATTGGAAATATAAAATGCATATACTCTCTTGGAGCTTTTAGAACCATTGTATACACAAATACAAAGATAGAATGATACAATGCTATGTTCTCTTAATAGCTGGACTTTCAAGGATATCTACACATAACTTATACAACTACATAGCTGAGATATGGACTCATTTTCTCTTTATATCAACCTTTCAATGCTACAACATTTAACTTCAAATAGGCAGATTTACTTGACGTGGTAACACCAACTTTATCCACAAGAACACAACTATACCAAAGGTTGTTTAACTTCTTCTAACCTGCAAAATACACACAAAATTTTCTCTAGAGGCCAATGGGGAGCTCACCTCCCAACCTTTGGTCGGAAAACCAACCACCCCCGAGCTAGGAGGCACCTTGGGAACTAGGTATATTCATGCAAGCCAACTACATTAACACAACACAAGATACACACAAAAATATACACACCCACCCAAGGGGAGTTTCACATAACAAAGATTTCATTATGAACTCAAAACGGGGAATGGAGGTGGACTACGCGCTCCATTTTGAGGACCCAAAAGTAATATCATGAATAAAAATCACCAAGTTTTCAACCCTTCATTATAAACCCTTCCTCCACATCTCTTTATCCACCCAACCATTCTTCACGTTACACAACACATAGGGGTACTCATACCCATCTTCTAAACCTCTCCTTTTAAAGGAGGAATAACTTGTCCCCATGGAGGTTCCTACTCCAACCATCCCCAAACTTGGGATGCTCTTCCCAAATTTGGGTGAGCCTATCCCATTACAACCCTTTTTCCCAACAACACTCATACAAAGAAAATAAAACAAAAGAAAACAACACTTAAGGGAAACAATTTCAAACACACAATTACATGTACATAGCATACAAATTTGAAAACATAAGAAGCAAAAGGGTTTGGTGATCTTACCTTAATCCAAGCTTTGGAAGCAAGTGATGAGGATGAGCACAACTCCACCTCCTCCAAGCTTGCTTTCCAATCTCCCCAATCCAAATCCAAGATCTCCCAAAAAAATTCAAGTCCAAAACCAAAAAATGCAAAAGAGAACCCCAAAAACCCTTGTTCTTAGTTTCTCTTATAGAATTCAAGTTTGAATTTCTTTTGAATGGGGAAGTGACACTTTTCATTCACCCATTCACCCCCCAAGCACATTCACCCATGTGTGTTCTCACATGTGTGAGAACTTGGGGGACTTCCAAGACAACATAGAGAAGTGGGAGTGGAAAGGGACTAGTCCCCATCCCACTTCTCAAAACCTTATTTTCGCCAAACCTCTTTAAGGCCTCAAAAAGGGTGTCCAATCATAAAACAAACTAAAAATTTTAGGCTAAAAAGGTACCTAACCCATAGGTACTTGACCTAGGGACCTTAAATCAATAAAAACACTTTAAAAACTCAACTTTTCAACCCCTAAAAAGTGCCCTAAAGATCAAATCCGAGTTTTTCCACTTGGGTGGATAACTCACCACGTAAATGGATTGACATGGAAATTAAAACCAATTTACAACATGCACAAATAATATCACAAAAAAAATACATCACATAATAGAACTATAGTCCCTCCATATGGACTATAGTTCAGCTTCACTAGTAACTCCACTCAGGGTTCCCAAAGGTTACCTCAGATTTCCATTGGCCATGGAAAGTGTACCTGCACACTCGATGCACATGTTAATCCATCTAATAAATCATGTATCAAAACAATCGAATCACCACTTCATATACGCAAGTTTCCATCCAAATAATTCATATATCAAAACAATTGAAACACCATTTCATAAACACAAGTTTCACATTTTCACATAGCATATATATTTCATATCATAACTGAAAAAAGTCACTAATCACTTATCATATCTAGATCTTTTTTCCTTAATTTTCAATTTCATCAAATTATAACATGGTTTATTCACAACACATATTTCATTTGTTCATCATTTCAAAATTCAAATTCAGCAACCACAGTAACTAGCATAATTTAGGCCAACCATCATATTCATCTAACTAAGCATGTAGCATCATAATCAAATCATCATAAGAACTCAAATGTCTAAATACCATAATCAAATCATCATAAGAACTCAAATGTCTAAGTATCATGTCATCAAAAGTATCTCTAAGCATAATCAATAACCACAACTCAAAATAGTCTAAATACTAAGTGTATCATAGGGGTAGGCTTCACAAAAAATCCCAAGCATACTAAAAAATCACCGAATGTCAAAAACAATATACCAAAATACATGGCGCAAGGAATAAACTCAAAATGAACAGTGTAACAAATGCCAAGCATTACATATGAAATCAAAACTAAGCACAATGCAAGTTATTTAAATGCAGTATACAGGGAGGTACGCAATGTATAGGCCTCAATTATCATTTACAAAAGCTTATAAATCAAATTTCAAGCATTAAGGTATACAACTCGGCTCAACTAGTATCAAGGATAGGTGCTCTTCATCCTTAACATCACAAGCTTACCCTAAGGCATTGCATGCAGCCAGTTCGCAAGGAAAGAGAAGAGGCCAGGAAAGCTTAAAAAAAAACACCCTGAAGGATTGGCGACCTGCCTCAGCATCAGAACTTGTACATGAGATGGTGTGGAAACCTAAATAACCTCCCTAACGCCATTGGCAATACAATATAGTTGTGGCACTTGGACGTGGAAATTTTTTACAATAAAACGATTTTACAAGGAAGCTCTCAAAATCATTGAATTAATCAAGCACGTTGGAATGCAACCTAACATTGTAAGCTTTGCTTGTGTTCAAGGTGCATGCAGTCACACAAGGGTAGTGGATGAGGATGCACGTACTATACACAATAGTTACTCTTAACGCATTACATAAATAGTCAAACGTTAGGGGTGCATGGTTGGAATTGTGGGAAAGGCTTCAAAAACTTTTAGACAAATGCAAATAGCTGCAGAAATTGACACCATCCCATGCAATGCAATGGCTTCAGGTTATGCATGAAATGGTTTGGTCGACACTTTTCAAGCAAATTCAATTTGCAGGTGTAAATTGATACAATGTCATGTATTTCTATGCATGCACGGTATGCACAAAATGATTTAAAAAAAAAAAACTAAGAAGCTTTCCAACTAAGGAAATCAGCTGGGACTATAATAAATTCGACGCCAAAATAAGAGACTAAAATTACAGAATATTCATGCAAGGAAGCACTTGAAATCTTGAATTTATGAAACACTATGAAACACAATCAACAGATAAACAATCATTTTCAAAAAATAGAGAAAGAAGAATTCAAATTACATCCATCAAAAAAATGAAACAAGGAACAAAATGAAGCCAACCTAGATTCCAACACTACTTAAATAGAAACCAATGTCGAGATCAACTTCTACGTCCGCAACAATCCATTTCTTCAAAACCTTAATCTAATCTTCAGTAATTTTTCCCCAATCCATTTTTTTGTAAAGAAACAATCGAAAATAATTATTCAATAAATTATTCTTGCAGACCAAGTTCTCTGTTTGAAAACAAAAATCAATGATGATCCATAATCTCTCCCCAAAAGTTAATATTATTATTTTTCCAAAAAGAAGTAATATTTTCAAACACAAAAATCAGATAAAAAATCTCACAAAATAATAAGATTCCAAATGACAAGCAGCTTGAAGTCATGCATGTGCTCCAAATAAATCTTTTTTCTATCTTTTTACTTGTTTTTTGCTATTTATCCATTGTCTCCTTATGATTTTATTTTATATTATATTATTTTCCCACCTTTTAATTTATTTAAACTCACCATTAATAATGAATATACTTATATTTAATTATAAAAATACCTTTTACCTTAGCAATTTAATTTAATTTAATTAATTAACCAAGGCAACTTATATATTTATTTCTCCACATGTTTCACTTAATAATTTATTTAATTCAACAATTAACCAAACAACATAATTAACAATTTTAGTTTAATAACTAAGTATTAACAATAATCACCCAACATAAACAAGGTCAAAACAAGAACAACTAACCACAAACGCAAACAATACTGACGGGCTGACCAACTAGATACTCATCCTCATTGAGGATGATGGCAAGGGTAGGGGACCATACATTATCTTTGTTTCCAACAATTTTCCATTGGGTTTAAGGAACGCTCAAACCTAACAATTTAGGTGGAGTCGATGCCTAGTACCTGCAACCTTTATCAAACAAAATGGTCAAACAACATATATATCATCAAACAGTCAGACACACTGTGAAAGGAAATCGTAGCGTAGTAGGGTACTCAAGAATGAGTAATGCGACACCGTCCCTTTCACCAAGACAACTCAAGCAAGCAACCACATCAATGTATAGCAAACAATTACATAGCAAACAATAGCAAACAATCACCAGATAGCCGCATAGTAACCATGATAAGATAAACACATAAGGTTCATAATTAAATTAATCAACATAAATCAATAAGTCCATAAAACTATCATATCATATGCATAAACTCAAATAGTAGCAAAAACATCAAAGTATCATCAAGTGTCATCCAGTATCATCAAATCATAAAATCTAACATCAACAAAGTGTCATAATGTCTATCCTAGAAAAACAACTATCAATCTAACAGAGAGCAACATGAGGGGCACTACATCCTCCCCCCTAGACTTAGGCTTACTCCTAGAAGCATGCAAACAAGTATGGGTACGACTCTCGCATCCAGGATGCATCCTCTCAAGTAGTTGAAGCCTCATCATTAGGATCCCAATGGACCCTCACCTGGACTATGACTCGCCCCTCGAGGGTAGATCCCCAATGCTACAAAACGTGCACGAGTTCCAAAGAATGCTACCCGTCCTCTACTTGAGGTCTCAATGATTGTGTCCTGATACTCTACTTGGAAGTTACCAACTGCTGAAAACACTCTATGAGACCTGCCTACATCCCCCACTATTGGCTCTGAGGCTATTGGCATTTGGCTAAATCCTATTGTGTTCTTTTGAGGACACTGTCTAGCTATGTGGCCTATTTTGCTGCAAGAAAAACATCTTGAACCTTTGACATACCCCCAACAGCCTGAGGTGTACTAAACTACTGGAAACTACTTGTAGACTATGTGCTCTAAGCAGGTTGGTCAGGACGATAATGCATGGCTCATTACAAATTTTGGTTTTTCCTATACTGAGAACCACCACTTTGTAGAGACTGGGAGTTCTCAGGTTTCGACTGGGAATGTTGTTGCTGCTATTTTCCACCGTTTGCGGGTGATTGATGGATCTTAGAGGAACCTGCAGCCTGAGATTGACCACCTTGAGACCCAAAGCCTACTAGGGGTGCAGTACCAATTTGTATGCCTATATGACCTCCTAATGCCAGGAAAAAATTTCCTCTACCAAATGAGCCTTCTCCACTGCCACTCCCATGGTCTTCTGCTCAAAGACATGGACTCCTCCACTGAGACAGGCATTCAAACCCATGATAAAATGCTACACGAACATAGCCTCATCATCAATGAAACCAGCATACTGCTTAAGCTCATAAAACTTGTGTTCATACTACGCCATTGACATTGCCATCTATCTCAACTCATGGACTCATCAACACAACACTGTCTCTAGTGATCTAACAAAGAATGAGCTCTAAACCTCTCCAAGAACATCTCCCATGACATTGAACCAATATCAAGGTGCAAATTATGTTCCTCCAAATTCCACCATGTAGAGGCAAAACCTCTAAGGTGCATGATGGCACACCTCGCCTTGGTGTAACTACCATATGGATGCATGGAAAAACACCTATCCAGATTGATCAACCAATTCTCTGCCTCCAATCCACCACCAAAACCATCAAAAGTAGGAGGGTGTGCCCTTAGAAGATCTCTCATATGACCAGCTAAAACAACCTCCTACTCTATTGTAACCTCTCTCCTCCTAGGAGACCGTTCTCTTTCCCTAACCACCTACTGATGACCCTCCTATCTAAGGCCTAGATGGGAAAGGACCTCCTTGAGCAGATGATGCAACTGAACTCCCTATAACTCTAGCTGACCCGGATTCAGACCTCCACCTCCCTAATTATTTTGGGAGCCCTGTTGTTCCTCATGATCACTCTTGTGGGAACTCTGAGGAAGGGTGTTCTAGCAGTTAGCCCCGTGGCCACCACCACAACCTCTACCACAACCCCAACCTTGACCTCTAGGCATCTTCCTACACAAGATCAAAAGGGAACAACATAAGCTCAAGAGTCTAAGCACTAGGACAACATAATGGGATCAATTAATCTAGAGGACCCAGTGTTAGAACTTGGGCTCTGATACCAGGTGTAACGCCCCTCCAAAGAACCCCAGCAGACAACACAACCAACTACAATAATGACACAATTTTTTTTAAAGTAAAATAACATGAAATATAAAACATAACTAAACATAACATGTGATTTAAGCTCTATCCTCTAAGATTCCATGACTCCATTACTAACATTTTATTAACAAGATCTAAACATACATCATGAATTAACTATCAAAAATAGTTCATCCTAAATCTGTTGCATTAAATGAATAACAACATAGATGTCATACATAACATCAAAAAAATAACCATCGATGATCATATAATAAGAATCAATGACTGCATATACAATTTCCCTTACATAAGGGTACATCATTACATTTTTACAAGGTTACATCAATGCTTCCCCAAAATACAATGGGGAGAATGCATCAATGATACAAATGATATAAAAGTACAATACATAACATGTGCAACTATGCCTCAAACTGGTACAAGATCCAGAATTTGTTACATAAGGTACATCCTCCATGCTCGTGAATAATAGCAAGTGAATCCCAATGGAGGAAAAAGCACAATCCACCTAACCATATGGGACCCTAAGGTCCACCCCCCATGCTAGGAGATAGCAATAAGGTCCCACTACAAAACTAGTCAAGAAGATAGAAGACTAACACAAAAGTACTATACATGGCTCCAACATAACAAGGTACAATAGGATCATCACATAACAAAAACACCACTTACAACATTGACTTCACTTCTATAGGAACACAAAACTAGGGAATGCTAGACTACAATAGGGAAGAGTATCATCGCATGGTCCTGACATGGGTTGTCTTGGCGGTTTCTCACTAGACCCTGGACCCTATCTATGGTTGTCCTAGCAACCTCTCACTAGGTCCTGGCCCCATAGAGTGAAACATGCAGAACCAACATTCCTTCCATGAGAACAAGGAAGTTGTTCTTGCCAACCAGGCCTTCTCTACCCATCCTTAGCCTAAACCAGAACTACAAGCATGGGTGAGGCATCCATTATCTTGTTTATGTGAAAATCACCCATCCCCCCAATTCATTATTTAGGTTGTCGCCGAATTAAGAACTCTCCAATGGGTTGCCCAAGTCACCACTTTGGGATTCAACCCCAAGAGAGAGCCACTCCCCCTACTTGCATCTAGTAAACCCTACCAAAAAAGCAAGGCATTTATCATCTTGCAACCATAACATAATCATATGAATCCAACAGAGCAAGGCATTAACCATTTCGCTCACATATCACAATCACAAGAATGTGAAAACAATGTAAGGAATAGACCCTCTTGCACACATCTCAAGCACATTACTAGCCACTTCAAACTAAAACAATCATAGTTCTCAACATACCAAGATACTCCCTCCTAACCTCTAGAAGCTAAACTTAATCCAATTTGCATAAAACAGTCCCAATCCCACTATTCAACACATCTTTCAATACAAGCAATCGATCAACAATACAACCATGACAAAATACCCATTACAATAATACCATTGGTGGAAAACCATCCAAATGAAATTCTAAACAAAATAACCATTACAATTTGAGCATTATATTCATTACAAAACCAACAAAACCCACAACATGACTAGTGGTAAACCATCCAATATCCGAATTTGTAGTAAGAGTATATACTGAATGCTATTCTCATAGTTTACTCACTCATTAAATTATACTTAGTAGTATTAATTATTTTCCATATTCTTAAGATTCCATTCACTAAAATATTACATGCATTCATAATTAACTATATCAACAATTAATCTAATAACTAATCTCATACCGACTATAAAATAATTATGAAAGAATCAACATTCAATAATTAACAAAAAGATCATTTAATTCTTTTATTTAATCAAAGTCTTCAATTATCGAAATATAGATAGGCCAATTTTCTCTCAAAATAATAATATAACTATAAATTAGATAAAGTTAATATTTCCTTTTAACTTAATTTAATTTATTCACTTAATTAACTAATTCTCTTTAAGAGTAATTACTTAAATACTAATATTATATATTTAAGAAAGATATTTATTCATTTCAAACTACTCATATAATTACTACATAATATCAATAAAATAATATATCCCTCACATATTAATTACCTTATAAATATTCTCTTAAAAGGAGGAATTAAAAGAAAATCATCTTAAAAAGTGAGGTATTATCATACTACACTGGGATAAAATGGTCTACATGAAAATGTGGATGCAAAGACAAGGCAAATGACTGATTCCAAAAGGGGATCTCAAAGAATTGTCATATCATGAAATTCTATCATTGCAGATTTAAAAGAATACATTGATAGGACTTATAAATTTTCAAACATATGCAAGTGGTCAAATGGTTGAGATGGCACAAATAGGGCTTAGCACAAGCAAGCGAACTAATTGAAGGAATGCCATAAAATATGTCAATGGCGAAAATCCCAAGCATACTAAACAATCACTAAATGTCAAAAACAATATACCAAAATACATGGCGCAAGGAATAAACTCAAAATGCACAGTGTAACAAATGCCAAGCATTACATACGAAATCAAAAATAAGCACAATACAAGGTATTTAAATGCAATATATAGGAAGGTACACAATGTATAGGCCTCGATTATCATTTACAAAGATTATAAATTGAATTTCAAGCATTAAGGTATACAACTCGGCTCAACTAGTATCAAGTATAGGCGCATCTTCAGCCTTAACATCACAGGCTTAACCTAAGGCATCGCATGCAGCCAGTTCGCAAGGAAAGAGAAGAGGTCAAGAAAGCTTAAAAAAAAACACCCTAAAGGATTAGTGACCTACCATAGCTTCAGAACTTGTACTTGAGATGACATGGAAACCTAAATAACCTCCCTAACACCATCGGTAATACAATACAACTACAGCACTTGGACATGGAAAATTTTTACAATAAAATAGTTTTACAAGGAAGCTCTCAAAATCATTGAATTAATGAAGTGCGCTGGAATGCAACCTAACGTTCTAAGCTTTGCTTGTGTTCAGGGTGCACGCAGCCGTGCAGGGGTAGTGGATGAGGTTGCGCGTACTATACACAACAATAACTCTTAATGCATTACATAAATAGTCAAACATTAAGGGTGCATGGTTGGAATTGTGGGAAAGGCTTCAGAAACTTTTTGACAAATGCAAATAGCAACAAAAATTGATGCCATCCCATGGAATGCAATGGCTTCGAGTTATGAACAAAATGGTTTGGTCGACACTTTTCAATCAAATTCAGTTTGCAGGTGTAAATCGATACAATTTCATGTATTGCTATGCATGCACGGTATGCACAAAATGATTTTTTTTTTAAAAACTAAGAAGCTTTCTGGGTAAGTGCAAAAAGATGGTTCCCAAGAAGGGGCTTAAGTGGCCATTTTTTTTTAAATCAAGAAATACTAATCTTGGATGTGAAATTGAGGATAGTTACACTCAAAATTTTGAGATGGAACAAAAACAAGGATTGAAATGCTCCAAGTCTACTTTCTAAATTACTAATTTATTTTGAAAATGGTTGAGATTAAGGGGTTCAAAAGAGAGACATACACAAATTATTTTTTTGTCATAAAAACATAACATAGCAACTCTTGTACGTCCCTAGCATGGTGGACTTTTTTCTAGTATTTTTAAAATTGCTACAATGAGAAGTTAGCTAACAGTATGTAGTTGATGCATGATTTTTCTGATAATTTTTTAATGAATATTTAATTTTTTTACTAATTTTCTAAGTAGACACTTCCTAAAAAACAAAATTTTGGCCATGCTTCCCCTACAAATTTTGGAAATTAATTGAATTTTTATTTTTTTTAATTTGTAGAATGGAGTCTAGTTTCTAAAAATGTAATTTATTTGAAATTTTGATAAACAATTAATTTATAACGAAAAAAACACCAAACATTGATTTTTTCAAAAAAAGAGACACACAAACAAAAGAAATTATGGATGAAAGGATTAACATTGTCATAAATTGAAAAAAACAACATCGTTGGATAGCTAAGAGAGAACCTAACATTACCCAAGTGTTCGATATGTTTGACATTGAACCATGTGCAATCCTGATAATGAGCATGAACCTGATTATGTGAAATATTATAGAATTTGTAAAAACACATCTCTGGTCATTGGGAATGCCCTCCAAGCCTTTGGGTTGGTATTCCAAGGAAAATACCAAGCCCAAGGCTCGGGGATTCCCAAAGCAAGATATAATGTGTGTGCATTATATCTTAGTTTTGACATGGTTTTTTGTGTTTGTGGAGAACATGTCTAGCAAGACATAACATGAGCATGGTATAATGCACTCGTGTTATGTCTTTCTTTATGCTAAATTCTACTCTATTGAATGTATGTTTATATATTTTTATGTTTGTATGTACATGTATGCTTGCATGTCATGTATGTCTATGTGTATGCATGCTTGTATGTATGTATGTATGCTTGTATGTATCAATTCATGTATATTATATGTACGCCTATATGTATGTAAGATTGTATCTACACATGTACATGTATGCTTGTATGTATGTAGGATTGTATGTACATATGTATTATTCTTGTATGTATGTATGTATTTATTTATGTATTTCTTTAGAGGGAGGGAGAATTTTAAGAGAGAGAGAGAGAGAGTTGTCTAGGTAGGGTGGGAGAGAGAGAGAGAGAGAGAAAGGGTGGAAGTGAGTTTAAGAGAGAGGGAATGGGAGAGAAGGGATTGGAGTGAGAGGGACTTAGCTAGGTAGGGTGGGAGGGATAGAGG
>VDFB02047230.1:372429366-372440688 GCA_007258455.2 Sequoia sempervirens | reverse complement strand
TCAAAGAAATGTGGTGTCATGGTGATGGAATGGCATGATGAATGCCATGACAAGCAAATTGCTATGGATTGTCATGGCATTCCATCACCATTGAGACCACATTTCTTTGAGGATTTTTTTCAAACAATTTACTTCCTTTTCTATGCTTTGCTTATTAGTATGCTTTGATATATTTTTTCCACAAGAATCCATAGCTTTTTTGGAAGCACCTATTTTAGGATTTTAGCGATACAACAAGGAAGTGAACTGTTTGATAAAATGCTTTGGTAAAAATGTATGATAAATGTAGTAGCATAGACAAGGCATCAAACTATTTGAAAAAATGCCTCAAAGAAATGTGGTCTCACGGTGATGGAATGCCATGACAATCTACAACAATTTTCTTGTCATGGCATTCCACCACCATGAGACCACATTTCTTTGAAGCATTTTTTTCAAACAGTTCATTCCCTTGTCTATGCTATTGCTTACTATTATGCTATGATAGTTTTTTTCTAAGCATCCATAGCTTGTTCAAAAGCACCTATTTTAGGCTTTTAGCCATAGCAGCAAAGCAATGAACTGTTTGGCTAAATGCTTTGATAGACATGTATGAAAAATGTGTTAGCATAGACAAGGTAGTGAACTCTTTGAAAAAATGCCTCAAAGAAATGAGGTCTCCTGGTGATGGAATGCCATGACAATCAAAAGCATTTGATTGTCATGGCATTCCATCAGGTCATGAGACCTCATTTCTTTGAGGCATTTTTTCAAAGAATTCATTGCCTTGTCTATGATATTGCTTACTATTATGATTTTGATAAATTTTTTCCAAGCATCCATAGCTTGTTCAAAAGCACTTGTTTTAGGCTTTCAGCCATAGCAACAAGGCAACACTTGAACTATTTGACAAAATTCTTTGGTAGAAATGTATGAAAAATGTGGTAGTATAGACAAGGCAGTGAACTGTTTGAAAAAATTCCTCAAAGAAATGTGGTCTCATAGAATTCCATGACAACCAAATGCAATTGGCAGCTGCTCGTAGTTATGCAATGTGAAGTAATTGCATAACTACTTAGGTTGACTTTGTAAAAACTATATTGTAATTGAAAATTTTCCATCTATCAGCATCTAGTTATTAGTTATGAAATGTGAAGCAATTCTTTCAGTTTGAAAGATGTGTAATGCAATGTAATAAACATTATGAATATAAACTACAAAAACCTATTTTTTACTAAGTTATCAATTCGGTTTTGGGTTCAAGATCGGGTTCGAGAACCCGGTTCGCCGGTTCGGGAAATTTTTTTTTGGGGTTGGGTTTGTTTTGGGTTCGGTCATACAAAAACATATAAAAATAAGAAATATATACATATTTGTAGCAGTAATCAAGTTCAGAATACACCACCATATTAATAGTCAAATAACATAGCAAAAATACACGACCACTTTCATAGTGAAATATTAAAATATTAGTGATCTACTCGAATGTCATGATACAAAATTATAAATTAAAGTTCAAACATAAAAATATCAAGTGTTTACAATCAGCCATTATTGATCATTGATCAATCTGAAAAGTGTGAACATTTTTCTGTGTGGAAGGAAAAAAAGAAAATAGTGTTACATAATTATTTACATTGTGAAAGAGCCAAAACCTTTTTCTTGCAGATTGTAGAAGAATCTCAGTGATTTTTTGGGTGTCCTTGCCTTGGAACGGAACTATCTTGAGCCATGAATGATTGACCAGGAATTGAGAAAGAAATAAGATAAATCACATGCAACTTGTTGCAATTTCTTTCCTTAGGAAAAAGGGTAAAGTTTTCTTTTCAGGGAGAATCTCCTTTAGAGTTTGAATGCATTGATAATTTTCAAGATAGACTTAGCCAACATGTCATCTAGGTTTGAAGCTTTTAGGTACCCTTTTTGCTTCTAAAATTTTGTTCAAAATTCTGATGTAGGCTCCCCTCCCTTAGGGAAGAGAAGGCCTATCAAACCTAACACTCTTATGCAACACTTTTTAAGTTCTTGTTGATGCAGTATTAGATGCGAAGTTTCAAAATAGGCATGGTTATATAAATTCTCATCTCACAACTATCATTGCATCAAATTAAGAATTTTCAATCCTTTATGGTCTAGACAAGAGAAGTATGGAGTAGTGTTCCAATGCTAAATTCTTATTGTGAATCTCTTTGCTATGGGTGGTTCAAAATGAGGAATCTATCTTCTGCACCAAATGTTATCTGCCAATATGTGCTAGGAAGGAATAAGTCCATAAGATCGAAAGTATGCAAGAACTCGAGAATTGCAAAATTGGCTACATTTGACTTCCAAACACAAAAAAATTCACACTTTCGATGTTCATGCATAAGTCAAAAATATATGTGTGTGTAAGTTGTAGCATACACTTGAATACATGTAACTCATATCTATTGAACCATGAATTTATAATTTGCAAATATGGACACCATCGATAAAAATATTTGTATTAAGCAAATAGCCATGTATGCATACATCAATATATGTCGATATAAGTATAAAATATGGTTACAAAATAGCCATATAGGCTTACAAGAATGCCATATAGGCATATAATGTCAAATATATCCAATACAAAATATGTACAAAATTGCCATGTAGGCATACAACAAAGGGCTCTGTGCATTCAAAATTCATTTCTCTCCATGCTCTAGTTCAAATACAAATTTCTTTCCCTTTGCTAGGTGATCCGATGGCGATAAGTCTGTCACCCATTTTTGTTGTGCTCGAGGAGTGATCCTGCTCCTCCTTCTAGTGTTTAGCTTTTGGTGAAGTTTCAACTGTTACAATAAGAAGTAAAGACATTAATATATGGAAATTACATTATAAAAATTAATATATTTAACAAAATAATCACTTACGGCCATCTCACGATCACTCTCCTCAATGGAAATATTTGCACGCTGATGCTCAGGCATGCTCAAGCCCTGTATAAACCATCCAAATAGGAATTAAACTACAAATCAATAATGGTTTGATTTTTCACTAGAACTAGTTCATCTATAACAATGAATGTAAATTGAAATTTAGTAATTTGCCTCATACCTCCCCTATCAGAGCCATCGAGGATTGTATAGCGGAGGAAACACCAATATCCATTGCCCTCGTAATGTTTGGTGGTGTTTCTGTCACCAACATCTGAAAATAAAATAAAAAATTATTCAATCATAAAAAAGTTACAATAGCAATCCATGTGATGACTTATAATGTATGAGATCTAATGAACAAAATTTTGAGTACAAGTATTGAACATATATATTTCTGATTATTAGTTATCAAATTTGAAGTAATGCTTTGAGTTTGAATGATGTGTAATGCAACGTAAGGTCAACAATATGAATATAAATACACAAATCTATTAAACTTAGAATTCACTACTTAAGTTCTCTTTAAATTCTATATTACCTTTGTGAATGTTTGATCAAATCTACTGGCACTCGGAGGTGTTTCCTTGAAACCTCCAACAGTACCCTGTTCAACATCCAAAATCACATATTAAAATACCATTCGTAAAACAATGCTATTAACACATGTAATAAATTTATAATTGTTTACTAACTTTACATACCCCACCGATAGGTGTACTGAAAAAATAAGTAGGTGGATGACTGGTGTATCCAGTCTCTACACTGTGACCTTGCAATTTTATTAAAATAAGAAAACTAAATTAGTTAATCTTGCATTTCACAATCAAAATTTAATAAATTAAATTCAATGAACATGTTGAATTTTACCTGAGTGTCAATTCCATATGCATCATGCAAAATGTTAGTCGTCCTCTCCATCCCCGTAGATGCATATGGATCATGCTGCATAGTAGCATATGGATCCTGCGTAGCACCCTCTTGAATGCCAGTAGGGTCATACAAACAAGTCGCCCCGCAAGATTGACACACATGGGTTCGAAGGCCACCACTTGAAGACTCCCCTGGATGGCACTGTATAATAGGGCTAGTGTGATGGATGACACTCTAGGTCAAAGTTTGAATGCCTGCAATGTCTCTATGTCACACTCTCCTTTGCAATGATAGGCATCACACCGCCACGAAAGTTCTAGCGAGAGGTCGCCTCCTTGCCGCCAGAGGATCCAGCTTGTGCACGGGCTATCCTAAGCTGACCCCCACCTCTCCCTGAACTCCTTCATATCAAAATAATTTGGGATTTGGTTCAATACAAACTCACTGTATAGTTTCCTAAGAAAATATTTGGGACTTCACAATATTGCACGTGGGTAATCAAAGACCATATACCATCTTTCATAAAAATGGTTCTTAATCTCTTGGTGGTGGCACCAATGAATAGGAAACCTTTCCTTGCATTGAGGGTAAGATTTTGATTTGTTTTAGGGTCAGAATAGAGAGCACAAATCACCTTTAGTAATTTTTAAATCTTTTACTTGTTTATATGATAATTTTTTGCATAATATGCCCTAGCTATCTACCTCCTATCTTGCCATCCATATATTTGTTGGGTGATTGCATCTACATTTTTTAACATGTCTTTCAATGAATTTGCTAGAAGCATTCTTTTGTGGTTGAAGCATTTGGATCACTCAACCTATTGATAAGATCCTCAAGTTGTTTCTCATTGTTCTCAATTTCACTCCTCAAATTTTCTTGAGTGCCAGGAGGGAATTGAGAGAATGGTGGGGAGGTTGATTTGTTGTTGAGGTTGATTTTGTTGAGGATTTTGCACCGTTGAGGATTTGTAGGATTTCCTATAGATTTAAAAAAAACAATCAAATCTAACCTAAAACAAACAAAATCAATTTCAAACTAACAAATTCAAAACAAATAGTAAACAATACTTACCTCCTGCATCTCTTCGTCGTCATGGTGCCATATTTGCAGACAAAATCCAACTGTTCTTGATGAAATTTGTAGAAGTCCTTCCTCCTAGAACGCGAGCCTGAAAATGAGGGTTTTTGTCCGTGGGCAGAGCTGAGAAATAGTGAAAATCAAATGATACACATTTCACTTTTTTTCTTTCTTTTAAAAGCACATAACGTGCTTGTGTTATAACGCGAGTGCATTATGTGTTTCCAATTTTTTTTCCCATTTGGCCACAAAAGTGCGACCAACTTCATGCACCCACCCAGGTTAAAACTTACATAAGAAAATAATATAATCAATTTCACATTATCACATAACACTAAAATCACAATTTTTAACATCATGGCCAATAGACCTAAAAAATTGATGCAAGCTTAGGTCCAACACCACACTAGAAGACATAAAGTTTCTAAACGACTCCATCATCCATTGGCATTATAACCCACCTGTACACTCAACAAAAGTGTCAATACAATATCTAGAGTATAAATCCATTAGAACCAATAACATACAAATCAACTAACAATCATATAATAACATCTATAATTCATCATTCACAAATACATCAATCAAAATGATCTCATCAAAAGATATTGCACTAAAACAATGTTACACATGTATAGACGTCATATCCATATTACTTCATATTTTATTTATATAATTATTAAAGACTATGCTATACATAAATGTATACAACAAATTCACTTTCATTATCACAATTATATTAATATTTCACAAAAACATGCTTATCAACACATCACTAACATAAAATGTTCAAGAGATGGAATTTATGAGGATGAACATTTTTGAATGCCACTGAATAGTCACTACCTTATAACTAAATAACCATAGAATCAAGATAAAATTAGAAAGTTGGTCTTGAGGAGCTCTTCTCTAGATCCTTCCATGCATTTCCCAACTTGTCCCATTTACAATCGTCCCAACTTGTCCCATTTATAGCCCCATCCTCACAATATAAATTCCCTAGTGCATAGATATACCCCCATATGATCTATTAGGAATCCCTCTTGGATATAGAAAGTTACATGTTTCACATTACACCACATATGTCTTGATAATACAAAATTATTAAGAAGCCTCAAAACTTAAGAAAGTAAAAAAAAGTTCCAAAATTACAAAAAAAATCTCATAAAAAAGAAGTAAAGAGTAAACAAAGTGACAAAAATAAAATAAAATTAATTTCTCATTAAAATCATTTAAATTCAATTAAGTACTTGAGGTAAAAATGACCATACAACAATTTAACACAAATTTAATAGCTTAAAGATAAAACACTACTAGCGTCAATTTAAAATAAAGTGTAAATATTTATCAATTAAGAAATTAACAATAATACATATTTTCACAAAATAATGCATATTACATCCACAATGTGACTTCTCTAAGTTGCTCAAAGGGTGGAGGGGAATACAACTCTCAAAATACAAACACTTCGAAAACTAACATTTGAATAATACAACCATAGTAACATCATAATGTTACACTATCACAAACCCTACATTTTATTGCTTCTTATTGCAAATGTATGATAATATAGCAAAAAAATTCATTCTTCCCACTCTAAATTCCAATACTATTCATGACCCATGATTCTTGAACTTAACCCTTATGGAAAAATAGAACAATAAGGGTATCTCACACCCATAAACTGCATCCCATACTTATTCTTTTGAATATCCAATATCTACAACCCAAGTAAAAGATTTTCTAATGTTTGACACACCACATCCATCCTCAACCCATGAGATACAAAACTTAAAGAAAAATGTCTTGATCTATGGATCAACAAGTGTGGTCCCATAGCAAGGGAGATATCTAGCTCAACATTCCAAAAGAAAACATAATCTTATGATATTAGTCCTTTGTCTAGCTTAGGGACAAATTTAAGGAAAAAAATGCAATTTCTAGTGAATAGTCCTCTCCCTCAACCCCAAGTACACTAGCAGACCCTTCTCCAATTGAAGCGGTTGACGCTATGGAATATTTCACTGCATAGCCAAAACATGCTCAACAATGAGACTTTCTATCTTCACATTTAAATTTAAATAAAATATAATTAACACAAGGGTATACATAAGTAGATTAGCACAAATGTCCACCACATCCTCATCCCCAAGTTGGATATCCTATATCACATCTTAAGTCACAAACACAAAATCCAATAATTTTACATACTTATTTAGGTCTATTTAGTTTCTATTATCAATACTTATCAAAGCATAACAATCATAACTTAGAAGAAAACTAAAATTTATATCTATTTTACTTCTATAACTCCAATGTTACTTTGATTTTCCTCTATTACACTTATTTAACCATTATTACCATTTTTCAAGGTACACACATGAACATAACTATTCATATCCAAATCTAAGTTTTGATCTTTATTAACACTATTGTATTTCCATGCCTCTACTTTTATCTCTAAGTTTATCCTAACTATCATAATGATTCATATTTCATCTAGCACTCCAAGGGTTCAAATTTGAAACATCTTATCTACTTTACTATCCAAATCTTTACTTTCTGCATGCTACAATAAGTAAGTAAATAAGAGTTTAATCCATAATGGAAAATACCTTTGGCTAAAGAAAATCTTAAGTTACTGAATATGATCAAGTTTCAATCAAACATAATATGAATAAGAAATTAAGCATAACATACATGCATAGTTTAATTCATAGCTAAAATTTATTTTACCTTTCTTTTTTAAATCAACTTAACTAAGTAGTAATTAAATTTAATGTAACAATGATTCAAGAATGTTATTAGAAAGTTCTTAGGGAATTCATTAATCTTATCGAAATAACACAATTATTCATTTATCAACCTTAAAATAATTTGACTAAACCATAATTGAAATTTACTTTCCTTCTCTATTCTTGCTATAATTATTTCATTTACCTTAATGAGGCACATTTTTGTATATTTTAAATAACCAAATAATATAGATTCCTACTACCTCATTTTGAACTCTTCCACTTGATGATTAAATTTTTCATTAGACACTAATTAACATATCCCAAAGAAATACCACTTAGCCACAAAGAAACTCACTAAATGATTACCTAAGGTTGAGACCTAATTTATATTAAAAGGAGAAATATGTTATTTTGATAAAGGGTAAAGATAGACAAAATAAATCTATTTTAAAATCAAGATAAGATCAGTTTGAGTGTAAGATTAAGGGTAGAGAAAGTTAATCTATTCTTCTTAAAGTACAAATCAAGTACAAGATATTCATTTTCCTTTATTTGTAACATAACAATTTTCTCAAAAATACTTAACTATCATTCCTTATAATCAAGGATATATCTATCCATAACAATGATCCATTAAGAATTTTTACAAAAAGAGACATTAGAAATAGATATTTGAGATCAACATACATAACAAGGTGGATCATCAAATATAGTTATAGATGAAAAATACCTTCTAAAGGTGAATCTTTCATATTTATCATAATACGAGAACAAGTGCCAAAAGAATGATCACATGATCCAAAAAACTTGAATTAAAATATTCTATAACTCCTTGTTATTAATAAAGTAGTTTTCACCTAGAAAAGATACTACTAGAGATAATACTTTGGATGATCTCTAAAATTGATAAAATTATAAACTATTTACCATCATGGAAGGATACTGAAATAACATACTTCAAAGACCTATGTTACAATTAAAAAAAGGACTAACATGCTAGTCCTCTCATCTTATTAATTAAGACAAGTAATTCATAATAAAATCTTATAACAAAAATAAAATGTTAGTGAAATATAGAAAAATAGAGGCATATATCAAATAAGGGGATGACATAAAATATGGACCTATCTTCCTATTTTCATTAGGAAATGAGATCAACATGAATAATTGACTTGCAACCCTTAGGCGAGCCAACTCAATGAGGGAACTTACTAATTTCCTTATTATTGGCAGGTGTATCAACCTAAACAACACTTTTGGGAGAAAAAATAAAAAAGTAAATCAACTAAAAAATACAAGCTAACACTTTGATATTCAATTTAAAACATAACATAGAGAGAAACAACAAATTTTTGACAGATCTAAGCAGGTTTAGTATTTTTGCACCTGTCATAAAAATATTGTTTCAAAAGGTTATCAGGGACTCATTCACCCATGGGCGAATGGGTCTAGGTTTCCATTTCTAGAAAATAAAAAAAATGAGATCTAAGTCCTTTGTCTGCACTTCCTTCCTGCACTTTTGGATCTTCACTCCTAGATTTGTACCTATGATAAATCTACAAAAGAAAAATGTTGTTTGGTGGTGAATAAGAGTTTTCCTTGGTCAAACCCCAAGTTTGGTAATTAAACCTTGATGAAAAGTACAAATCTAAAACATGAAAGTGTGTGCAAACCCTTTAATATTAAGTGTGTCTAATATTGTTAAGATCTAGCATGCAATGAAACCCTATTCAAGTGTGTTAGAATAAGATCCCTAGATGAAACATGAACAATGGTGACTTGACCTACTTTGGGAAATCACCCTAATAGATCATAAATGTAATAATACATTCCTTTAGGAAGAAAGTAGAATGATAATAGAAGATGGAACCACTTAGGAACCAAGTCATTAGGCTTGGTTGAATAGCTTGGTGCATCTCCAAAAACCTAGAATCCATCATGATTCTCCTTAGGCATCTATCATCAATCTTTGACAATGCTTGATCTTGTTGGCAAAATGAGCTTGAAGACCTGTAAAAACAAATAAAATGCTGCTCCAAGACTTCAACTTTAAATGTTTGATTGATTTCTCCTTGCTCTTGAGTGTAAATCTTTGTGATCTCATGTGAATCTCTCTCTTGTCTAGTGTAAAATTATTGAAAAATTTAGTTTTATATGCTTCCTTTCTAATTTCCCATTTATTAGATCCCAATAGTTGACATGTAAAGTTTGAATTTTGGACCATGAAATGCTACCAAAAACATATTTTAATTTGAGTATAAGAACTTAAAGGGGACCCATTTTTCCATGGGTGAATGGATCTTGACCTAAAAGTTTTGGACTTAGATTATGTCAGGGCATTAAATCAATTAATAACATTTATTCAATACATGATATACATTGTCAAAAAATAGTTAAAATAGGATTTGGGATGCATAATAAAGGGTATTAGGGGCCCATTAATGAGGTTTAGAAATACATAAATGCAAGGTCACAAAAATAGGTCCAAACTAAGTGTGAAATTGTACTTTCACTTAGAAAGGAGTACAATTTCCTACATTACATTTATCCCCCACTTTAGTGGCCATATGACACTACGTGCATATGCAAGCTAAAGGAACTTGAATAGTAAAAAGTATACTCATATGGATTCATTTACAAGTAGGGAGAGTCATTACACTTTTACAGTATTTCATCAAGGGTGGTGGTAGCAATAGTAGTGGTAGGAACATGATAAAAATAGAAGAGATATAAAGAGGAGGAATAAGAGGTAAATATATGGCACTAGTAAGATGAGATAAACCTTGACAATACTTGCCTAACATGAAGGTATGCCATTAGTAGGAAAAGATGCAAAAACGAAACTATAAATACAAATATGGGTAGTAGGCGATCTAAAAGATATCAAGGAGGTCTTTATCTTTCATACAAGTGGTCCATTCAAAAATGAGACACGCGTAACTATTTGATGTTTTGTCACAAACACAATTGTCAGTTTTATTCAGTGGAAGTTTTAAAATGCTATTGGATGAAAACATAACTAAAGGTGTGGTTATATAAATAAGTTGTAGTTTTGAAATTTCTAACAATTATCTTAGATGCATTAGGGTGGTTTTGAAAATGACACATGTAACTGTTTCCATTGAAAAGTAGTGGTTTTGTCACTTCAACCTAAAAAAAGGGAACCAAATAAAATAAAATTTTAAATAATAAATATGGTTGGTCCACTATAGTGTACCAAAGTTTGAATGTTCAAATTTGTGTGACCATTTTATAAAGAAAATGGTTATCGTTAATCTTATTTTTCAACTTGAATCATTTGAAAGTGGCATATATGTTTTGAATTTTTAGATGATGTAAATTGTAATAATTTATGTAGATTTTTTAGTGTAGTTTGTGTTTCTATTTAAAAATAAATAAATTTCTATGTAGTTTTTTATAAAATTGATACTATAATTTAACTATTGACAAAAGTTTTAAAAAAAGATTAAAGAACCTTGCAATTTTTTTTTTTAAAAAAGGCTATAAGCTGACTAGATATATTAATATAATAAAGTAACGAATTACAGTAGTAATGTTTTTTTAGACTATAATCAAAATCTAGAGAAGCCTATATGTTATCATCATGATAGATACAAAATAGCTGAAAGGACCTTCCACTTTATTATTGTAAATTTCACTTTTTTAATAATTTTTTTCCAATTACTTGAAACTTTAATGCATGCATTTATATTTTATTTCCACTTCGATAAATATTTTTTTAGGAAGTTTTT